>CASHTC010000603.1:40000-42500 GCA_949357725.1 Hyperoplus immaculatus
AGAGAGAGAGAGAGAGAGAGAGAGAGAGAGAGAGAGAGAGAGAGAGAGAGAGAGAGAGAGAGAGAGAGAGAGAGTGTGTGTGTGTTTGAGAAAAAGTTTGCACACAAAAAAATTAAAAAAATGTAATTAAAGTTACTGGTCAGACCTATGATGTAAGAAAATAAACATAACTACATTTTATTTGTAAAGCATATTCCATACAATAAATGCTTCTCAAAAGGGCTTTAAAATGATACAATGACGTGCATTATAAGCTACACATTAAAATACACAAACAATTAACTTACTCATTGACAATAATAGTACAAAATCAGATAGAATCATAATATAATATAATATACAGAAAAGTCTTCAGATTAAAAAAAAAAAAACTTTAAAAAACCCCTATGGTAACCAAGCTGGGCAGTTTTAGTTCCTGGTTGATGGTGGTGATGGAGGGATGATAGATAAACAGAGGGAAGGATAGAAAAAGCGAGATAGAGAGATAGAAGGAAAGAAAGCGATATATGGACGGAGAGAAGACAGAGTGGATGAGGCATAAACGACCACAAGAGGGATATCAGTTCAATTGGCCTCATCTTCCTTGACAAAGAAGCTGTGATGATAAAGCGTGGGAGTGTGACTGTGACTGTGTGTGTGTGTGTGTGTGTGTGTGATGTGTGTGTGTGTGTGTGTGTGACTGTGTGTGTGTGTGTGTGTGTGTGTGATAACCTATGCAGGGAGCTTCTTGCTGCGGCACTCATTTGACTTGTTAATTCACTTCAAAAAAACGCTCAATGGTACGCCTTGTCTTCTAATGCACACACACACACACACACACACACACACACACACACACACACACACACACACACACACACACACACAAACACTTCAAACACACTCAGCTAAGATTTGTGATACACACACTTCTTAGAAACACAAACATTAATTATTTGAAAAAAAATACAATACTTGCAATTTGCAGCGACAAACAAGCACATCTGGCACTCGCGCGCACACACACACACACACACACACACACACACACACCTACACACCTACACACCTACACACACACACACACACTGGGTTACAGATGAAGTGCTTTCAATTTTGACGTGAAAAGAATACACTCATCTCAGCCTCTCATGTGCACCTGCAGCGCTGAAGAGGAGTAAAGTGACATTAACGCTTTTTCATCTCGTTTTCCCGCTTGTTTTTGTAAGACACACACACACACACACACACACACACACACACACACACACGTAACTGTAAAAGTGAACACACACACAAAAGACAAAACAAAATAAACAACTAACATGGCGTACTCTACTTAACAGGTTTCTAAGGACATTGTTTAAACTAAATGTAAATGTTAAGCAGAAAATAAAAAGTCAACGAGGTGTCATGTAGGTCCCTTCAGTACTGTTATATAGTCCAGGAAAGGCTGACATATCTGTTTAAACTTCTCTGCTTTCGCTGAGATCCCATGTAGGCTACAGCTCTGGAAAAAATTGTGACCACTCCAAATGTTCAGTGTCTCTCGTTTTACTATTTAGAGGCATATGTTTGAGGAGAATGAACATTTTGGTTTTATAATATAAACTACTGACAACATTTCTACCAAATTCCCCCAAAAAAATATTGTCATTTAAGAGCATTTCTATTAAGTAATGTAGAGATGAAGATTGAAGAAAAATCCAGACGGGTCTCTTCATGTTTTTTTCAGAGCTGTATGTCTTCAAATTGTGACGAAATCAATGATCAAGCCGTAAGCCCACTGACTTTGAAACAGGCAAAAGCTTACACATCTATTGACTGACTTGATTTCCTTTGTTAGACATTCGAAAAAAAAAACAAAATTGCCATTGACATAAAAAGCAATAATGAACATCTCCTGAGTGGGAACAGAATCCCCAATCATTGACTGTATGAGACACCAGAACACACACACACACACACACACACACACACACACACACACACACACACACACACACACACACACACACACACACACACACACACACACACACACACACACACACACACACACACACGCGCACACACACACACATTTCCCACTAACACATCAGGTGTGTGCGTAACAGGGAAATGCAACCTCTCACCATTGACTTTAGGCTTTAGCACCGAAAAACTGCCTAATATTGGCCTGAATTGATCGAGTAAAATAGACTCAAAACATTGACGTTAAACAGGCAATCAATCCACTAATACAACTACTGTTCCACACACAATTACGGAAGAGGATTAGGGCCACACATGAAAAAAAAAAAAAGTTCTGACTTTATTCTCAGAATTCTGACTTTAATCTCAGAATTCTGAGAATAAAGTCAGAACTTTTTTTTTTTTTTAATGTGTGGCCCTAATCCTCTTCCGTACACAATGGCTTGTTCAAGTCATTTTGAAAAAAGCTAAAGGTGCTACGAGGAACTTTAAGTTACATGTAACAGCAAACGAGACCATCAGTGCAAAGAAAGCTATTTTTATATAG
>CASHTC010000605.1:22500-27393 GCA_949357725.1 Hyperoplus immaculatus
TCTCTCTCTGTAATACTAAGTTAATGTCTCTCTCTCACTCTCTCTCTGTAATACTAAGTTAATGTCTCTCTCTCTCTCTCTCTCTCTGTAATACTAAGTTAATGTCTCTCTCTCTCTCTCTCTCTGTAATACTAAGTTAATGTCTCTCTCTCTCTCTCTCTCTGTAATACTAAGTTAATGTCTCTCTCTCTCTCTCTCTCTGTAATACTAAGTTAATGTCTCTCTCTCTCTCTCTCTCTCTGTAATACTAAGTTAATGTCTCTCTCTCTCTCTCTCTCTCTGTAATACTAAGTTAATGTCTCTCTCTCTCTCTCTCTTTAATACTAAGTTAATGTCTCTCTCTCTCTCTGTAATACTAAGTTAATGTCTCTCTCTCTCTCTCTCTCTCTGTAATACTAAGTTAATGTCTCTCTCTCTCTCTCTCTCTCTCTCTTTAATACTAAGTTAATGTCTCTCTCTCTCTCTCTTTAATACTAAGTTAATGTCTCTCTCTCTCTCTCTCTCTCTCTCTCTCTCTCTCTCTCTCTCTCTCTCTCTCTCTCTCTCGGTGCATGCTGGGAGTGAGGTGTGTGAATGAGTCGGGAGCGTGTGTGTGTTTTCTATCTTGATTTATTCTTGTTTGTAATGATTTAATCTTAAATGTAGTTGCACTGGTGAAAGTTTATTTGATTGACATTTGTTTTTTGGGAGTTAAGGGGGTTTTGTGTGTGGTGTTTGTGCCTGCCGGCGTACTCGCTGGTCGGCGTCTTGAGAGACGCCATGGTAAATGGCGTGTTCTCTCAGCTCACGCGGAAGCATGGCATCAAAGTTGGTGCCAGCTTCCCGTGTAGCGTGGAGGATATAGGTTTGGCGGTGGGTGCGCTGGTCGGGCACGGCAGCGTGAAGTCGGCCGCTCGGATGAACAGCGCCGTGGTGCTCTTCCTGGACCAGGTGGAGAAGGTAAACCGCGTGATCGAGGCAGGTCTCACTGTGAATGGCATGTTCGTGCAGGTGCTGCCCCTGGAACAGCCGGCAACCAAAGTAACTCTATCTAATGTCCCTCCGTTCATTTCTGACGAGTTTCTCAGTAAAGAGCTTTCCAGACATGGAAAAGTAGTGTCACCGATGAAGAAGATCCTGTCTGGTTGTAAGTCTCCCTTACTGAAGCACGTAGTGTCTCATCGCAGACACATTTATATGATACTTAACAACCGAGACGCGGAGCTCAACCTCCGCTTTCACGTTAAGGTAGATGATTATGACTACGTGATATTTGCTTCCTCGTCAGTAATGAAGTGCTTTGGTTGTGGCATTGAGGGCCATACAGTGAAGGCCTGTCCGGGGCGCGGGGAGCCGGCTCCGCCTGGCCCCGGGAGGGCAGCGGGGGCCCCCGCCGCCCCGCCGGGCGAGGCGGGGCGAGGGGAAGCCCCTGCGGAGCTCCGCTCCGCGGAGCTCCGCTCCGCGGCTGTGGGGGATGCAGCTGCGGGGCCGAGCGCTGTCTCCGAGCGGCCGATCGCCGCACCGCGCACGGCGGTGCGCCGGGCTGCCGTGTCCGACAGCGAGGACGGGGTGAGTGTGCACAATGGTGATGTGGGTGAGGCTGAGGCGAGTGTAGAAAAAGGGGAAAAAAAAAGTGAAAAAGAAAAAAAAGTGGGAGAGAACGGGAAGGGTGAGGAAGTGACAGATACAGTAGGAGGAAGTGGAGGGGAGGAAAATGTAAAGGAGGGAGATGAAATCAGCGGGGCGCACAGTGGAACAGCTGATGGTGAGGCAGGTGAGGAGCAGGGGAGAGAGGAGGGCAGCTCCTGGGCTGATCAGGTGGAGCAGGAGGAGATGGTGGTAGAGGAGGCAGCTGCAGCAGCGGCAGCAGCAGTAGTCTGGCAAAAGCCTACTACTAAGCGCAGGGGAAAGGCAAAAAATAGAAGCAGCAAAGCCAAGGCAAGCAGGGTGGAGGAAGACAGGCAGACTGCGAGGAAGAAAGCAGTGCAGACTGACAGTGAGAGTGAGGAGTGGCTCTCAGATAGTAGTGACTTCTCACAAACAGAAACAATTAGCTGTAGTCAGAGGAAAAAAATGTATTCAGCTGGGATGATTAAATCTTTTCTAGAGGACACTTATAGTACAAAGTTAGAAAGACTAGAACACTATTTCCCAGACGTTGAAGCATTTTATATTTCTGCCAGATTTTATGTGAACAACAGACTGGAGTCAGACATCACAGACCAAGAAATGTTCAGGCTGAGGAAATTGATGTCAAGAGCAAAAAAAGAAATGAACAATGAATGTAACAAGTCTGAAGTGTGTCTTAAATAATTTAATGGTTTTAGTATTTTTATTTTTTAACTTAGTTTTAAATATCCCACTCATGACTGACATTTTTAGAGTGGGAAGTCTTAATGTCAATGGGGCAAGGGAGGCAAAAAAAAGGGCACTCATTTATGAGACTTTTAAAACAAAACAAATAGATGTTCTTTTTTTACAAGAAACCCACAGCAATGCTGAAAATGAGGGAGACTGGAGAAGGGAGTGGGAAGGGGAGGTGGTGCTTAGCCACAACACTAATCTAAGTGGAGGGGTGGGCTTACTCTTTTCTAGGGGTTTCTCTCCAGTCTCCATGGAGGTCGAGCATGTCATAATGGGGAGGTTGCTTTTAATTAAAGCGCAGTTTGAGCATTTTAATATGGTTTTTATAAATGTTTACGCTCCAACCAATGGTACAGAGAGGAAGCTGTTTTTAGAAAAAGTAACAGACAAATTAAATAGCTGTAACTCGGAGGATTTTTTATTCTTGGGTGGGGATTTTAATTGTACAGAAAATGAAGCGTTAGATCGCAATCATGCAGAGCCACATCCAGCCTCTCAACATGCGCTGAGGCAGTTGGTCCATTCTCATGGCCTGGTGGACGTGTGGAGAAGGATGCATGCAGACTGCCGTCAGTACACCTGGTCCCACCTTAGAGGGAGTAGGATCTCCTCAGCTAGGCTAGATAGGTTTTATGGTTTTAAGCATCATTTTAATATTTTTAAAATGTGTAGAATCATGCCTTCTGGTTTTAGTGATCATTCTTTGCTTGTTTGTCATGTTTTAATTAGAGATTTTAAGCCAAAAAGCGCACATTGGCATTTTAACTCTAGTTTAACATTAGACAGAAAGTTTAAGGATGTTTTAGGTTATTTTTGGGGTGTTTTTAGGCAGCGAAAGGGGGATTTTAGTAGTCTTAGGCAGTGGTGGGACCATGGTAAGACTCAAATCCAACTTCTATGTCAGCAGCACACCCTCAACGTCTCACAGGACATCACTAGATCTATGAAGGACTTAGAGACTGTTATAGTAGAGCTGGAAAAGATGAGTGAGTCATCTGGAGAACGGGGATATATTGAAATCCTCAAAGAAAAAAAGCTTTTATTAGCTGACCTGCTGGACACTAAAGTACAAGGCGCTCTAGTCAGGTCCCGAGTACAGAACATCACTGAGATGGATGCTCCATCTAGTTTCTTCTTCGGCCTGGAGCGGAGGAATGGGCAGAGGCGAGTAATCCACACATTGCTTTCAGACACAGGCCAGGAGCTGACAGAGCCAGTGCAGATCAGGGCCAGAGCTGTAGAGTTTTACTCCTCCCTCTACTCCTCGGAGTACGAGGAGAAGGACACGCTGGAGGGGTTCCTAAGGGGGCTACCTCAGGTCTCTACGGAGACCAACTCACAGCTGGAGAGGCCTCTGAGCAGGGAGGAGCTACAAGCTGCCTTACAGGGCATGCAGGGGCGGAAGGCTCCGGGCATCGACGGTCTGACAGTTGAGTTTTATAAAGCATACTGGGATATTTTAGCTGCAGACCTGTTGGATGTTTTTAATGAAAGCCTGGCCTGCGGCTCCATGCCGATGTCCTGCCGGAGGGCAGTTATAACACTCTTACCCAAAAAAGGTAATTTGCAGGATATCAAGAACTGGCGGCCTGTGTCATTGCTTTGTGTGGATTACAAGCTTCTGTCCAAAGCCTTCGCCAACAGGCTGAGGGAGGCGATGGAGCAGTCCGTCCATCGGGACCAAACGTACTGTGTGCCCGGCAGGTCCATGGTAGACAACGTCTACCTAATTCGGGATGTCTTGGAGGTCTCTAAGTCTATTGGCATTAACACTGGTTTGATTTCCCTAGACCAGGAAAAGGCATTTGACCGCGTTGAACACAACTTCCTCTGGAGAGTTATGGAGAAGTTTGGGTTCAGCGCTGGCTTCATAGCCAAGATCAAAGTGTTGTACAGTAATGTTGAGAGTGTGCTGAAATTTAACGGTGGTCTGTGTGCTCCTTTTAGAGTGTGTAGAGGCGTGCGGCAGGGCTGTGCTTTGTCCGGAATGCTCTACGCGCTCTCCCTGGAACCCCTCCTCAACAAAATACGCTCCAACCTACAAGGTCTGGTTTTACCTGGTTTTAATGAAAATATTGTTTTATCTGCTTACGCTGATGACGTAATTGTTTTTACTAAAAACCAAGCAGATGTGGACATTTTAATTAACATTATTGATGATTTTGCAGCTACATCGGCAGCGAGGGTTAACTGGAAAAAGAGTGAAGCCCTCGCTGTCGGTGAATGGCGTGACGGTCTCCCAGTTCTTCCCCAAAATTTAAACTGGAAGACAGACGGAATTAAGTACCTCGGTGTATTCCTTGGTAAGGATGGTTTAGTCCAGAAGAACTGGGAGAACGTCACTGAAAAAGTAGAAAGTAAACTAATTAAGTGGAAATGGCTACTGCCACAGATGTCCTACAGAGGTAGAGTCCTGATTTTAAATAATCTAGTAGCTTCCCAACTGTGGCACCGCCTCTCATGTGTTGACCCTCCCTCAGGCTTACTAGCCCAAATTCAAAGAAAAATAGTGGATTTTTTCTGGGACGGGTTGCACTGGGTGCCACAGGG
>CASHTC010000606.1:7500-10000 GCA_949357725.1 Hyperoplus immaculatus
TTACATGTCATTTATGATCATCAGAGGAAAAATGAGACTGTTTCAGAAATATTTAAAAGTTCCTCGTAGCACCTTTAAGTTAACAGGGAAAATTCTATCAACTTAGGGTGTATACATGTCCGAGTAGTCCGGTTATTTTAATAAGAAAATAGTTTTAATTTGCCTGTGACTTCGGATTTTGAAGATGGGCACAAAAAGGAAGTTGGATGCACCCACATGTTTTCACCGGCACGCACACACACACACACACACACACACACAAACACAGACAGACACACACACACACACACAAACACAGACAGACATACACACACACACACACACACACACAGACAGACACACACACACACACACACACACACACACACACACACATGAATGCACGTTTACAAACAGACATAGAGACACACACACACACACACACACACACACACACACACACACACACACACACACAGGCCAACCTGCTGCATTTTATTCTGTCGTTCTACTGGTAGCAGCTCAGAGGCGGGAGCCATATTTAGAGAGGCAGAGAACCCTGATGACTAACTGATGAAAAGGCCTGTGTGTGTGTGTGTGTGTGTGTGTGTGTGTCTATGTCTGTTTGTAAGCGTACATTCATATGTGTGTGTGTGTGTCTATGTCTGTTTGTAAGCGTGCATTCATGTGTGTGTGTGTGTGTGTGTGTGTGTGTGTGTGTCTATGTCTGTTTGTAAACGTGCATTCATGTGTGTGTGTGTGTGTGTGTGTGTGTGTGTGTGTGTGTGTGTGTGTGTGTGTGTGTGTGATGACTTAATGATGAAAAGGAGGGAGCAGGCACGAGGTTCTGAGAAAGAAGTCGAGCTGTATATCTGCAGCAGCGTCTCTCCCAGGAGAATCTGTGTGTGTGTGTGTGTGTGTGTGTGTGTGTGTGTGTGTGTGTGTGTGAGTGTGTGTGTGTGTGTTTGTCTGCAGGCAGTAGTTTCTAGTCTCACTGAAGGGCTTCTGTAGATTCTGTGTTAGGTAAAAGCTTAAAGGCTGAGTCGCTCTGACAACCTCACGTGTTTCAGTCTGTGTGTGTGTGTGTGTGTGTGTGTGTGTGTGTGTGTGTGTGTGTGTGTGTGTGTGTGTGTGTGTGTGTGTGTGTGTGTGTGTGTGTGTGTGTGTGTGTGTGTGTGTGTGTGTGTATGCACATGTCTAGAGTCTGAGTAGGAAAATGGGAAATGGAAAGAAAATGAGCAGCTTAAAGTTATATCAGCAGCACACTACGGTTACACACACACACACACACACACACACACACACACACACACACACACACACAGACAAACACACACACGATTCCAGCCCGCGATCGTTCTCTGCATGTCACTCCCCTCTCTGCCCCATTTCAACTCTGTCTCTACACTATCAATAAAGCATAAAAAAATGCCAAAAAAATATATTAAAAAAAAGTGTGGCATAGTTAGTTTATTTCAACCACACACACACAAAGACACACACACCCGTATAATGGGCACACATACACATGCTTAACGGGCACACGCACACACACATGCGTAATGGGCACACACATTTGTAATGGACACATACACATACACATACACATATCTCCTCATGATCTGCTGCCTGTCTGTACTGTGTGTGTGTGTGTGTGTGTGTGTGTGTGTGTGTGTGTGTGTGTGTGTGTGTGTGTGTGTGTGTGTGTGTGTGTGTGGCTGTGAATGAACGTCTTGTTTCATGTTTGAACTGAAATCCATTTTAGCACATTATTTTTTTTTAAAGAGGACCTATTATGCTACTTTTCTGGTCTTAATTTCTTGTTTTACACTGCTATAGAGCAACCTGACACGAATCACATCACAAAAAACTATGTAGATTTTCGGGAAGCTCTTTCTCTTATTTTGGCGATGCAGCACATCCTGTCAACACTTGAGTGTGTGTGCTTCGGCTCCCTCCGCCTGTGCTTCGGCCATCTCCGCTCCCCTCCCCCCCCTCCTGCAAACCCCACTCCGTTGTGATTGGTTACCTTCCTTCCGGAACACTTTCAGTGGCGGGAAGCGCGAGCATGGACCTATAAGGGCGCGAGGCAGATGCGAGGCAGACGCGAACAGGGAAGTGACAGCATTACCATACATGGAAACATCCGCGTGGAGACATCACAAAGTTTTATGCGACGGCACAAATTATGAAAGGGTAGACCGCTTTGAACACGTGACTTCTCGACTGGCTAGAATAGTGTTTAGTGCTCTGCACAGACACCCCAGACGGTCAGCAGGGAATATGTCGAAATGCATGTAAGTCATTATTTGATAATTTAGTATGGTTAAGCATGACTATGAATCATCATAACAACGTTTATAGGTCATACAAGTCAAAAAGCATCATAGGTCCTCTTTAAGGTATTTTTTTTTTGCATTTTTTTTTATGCTTTATTGATAGTGTAGAGACAGAGGTGAAATGGGGCAGAGAGGGGAGTGACATGCAGAGAACGACCGCGGGCTGGAATCGAACCCGGGTC
>CASHTC010000606.1:15000-17500 GCA_949357725.1 Hyperoplus immaculatus
CATTAATGGTTGTGTGTCGAGTTATTTTGAGGGGACAGTAAATTTTCACTGTTATACAAGCTGTACACTGACTACTTTACATTGTATTAAAGTGTCATTTATTCAGTGTTGTCCCATGGAAAGATATAAAGAAAAATGTGAAGAAATGTGAGGGGTGTACTCACTTTTGTGAGATACTGTATGTATGTTAGAGCTGAGCGACCGTCTGAGAGGGTGAACACGTGCCAACAACAGCGGTTCCTTATCTGGTTTAGAGACTCAATAGATTAGATATGTTATAACCGTATCACACATCGTAGGCTGTTGGAGAATGCATACAGTTATTCCTCCATGCGTATTGGTTTCCAGTCAGCCTAATATCTCATTCCATTCCACTCATTTTCAAGAAAAGCAATCAACTGGCAACGTTTTATGATGATACCTATAAGTTAAAACTGTAACCCTATATTCACCTGCAGTGTCTTCACTTTAAAAGGAAAATATAGGTGAAACTCGAAAAATTAGAATATCATGCAAAAGTTCATTTATTTCAGTAATTCAACTAAAAAGGTGAAACTAAAATATTATATAGACTCATTACATGCAAAGTGAGATATCTCAAGCCTTCATTTGTTATACTTTTGATTATTTTGGCTAACAGCTTATGAAAACCCCAAATTCAAAATCTCAGAAAATTTGAATATTACATGAAATCAATAAAGAAGGGATTTTAAATACAGAAATGTCGGCCCCTCTATAAAGTATAATCATCCATATGTACTCAGCACTTGGTTTGGGCCCCTTCTGCATGAATTCTTGCCTCAATTCCAATTAATTTTCCATGATATTCTAATAATACGAGTATCACCTGTATAGGAAGAGCACACAGACCATAGTAGTTTTCCCCACAGACCATAGAGCATTCATCTGTTCAAATATTAATGTGCGACGCAGCAGACCTGGTTTGATGTGTGTGATATGTGTCCGTTGTGATTATGTGTGATCACAGGGAGCGGACCCTTCTCTAGTATTTCTAAAAGCACAGTTACCATGGAGATCCTTTAACTACATCAGGCTGCCCTTGTTATAGTGTGGCTACAAGTGAAGATTGCTTAAATATTATGTTTTTTTTTTTGTGATTTGAGCGGAAAATGGCAACAAAAATGTAGTTCTACTGGTGTCTGTTCTGAGCTCAAATAAGAATATGTAGGGTATGGTGCAGTATATACAGCTCTGGAAAAAATGAAGAGACCACTCCAAATGTTCAGTGTCTCTTGTTTTACTATTTATAGGCATATGTTTGAGTAGAATGAACATTTTGGTTTTATAATATAAACTACTGACAACATTTCTACCTAATACCAATACATTTTTTGTCATTAAAGGAACACTGTGTAACATTTTAAGTAATTTATAAGATAAAATCAATATCCTCATTCATAAATATGTCCTCATTGGTGTAAAATCACCTCTGCCAATAATCTGAATTATCCTCCTGAGTGGAGAATTACAAATATTAATGTTACATTTTATACATTGAGCAGGCAAGTCTTATGGAGGAATCCATGTTTTTGGAATGTCATCAGGTGCATTGTTTAGAATTTAGAATTGTTCTTGTCCTTGAAGGCCACTGTAGCTTCTGTTATTATTCTAAAGGGGTGGGGTTACCCAGGGAGCGTTGCATTCTAGAACTTTCTAAACATTTCTTGATGATGTCATATTACACACTGCACCTTTAAAGAGCATTTCCATCAAGTAATGTAGAGATGAAGATTCTAGCAGCAACTCATCAAATGAGAAAGTTTTCACTGATAGTTTTTTCTATATTTTTTTAATTGGCTGCATTTCTTGTTGCTATAGAAATAAAGAGAACATTTTATTTGAATTTTTTATATTTCATACAATTTTTTTCTTTCTTAATCTATAGAAATGCTCTAAATGACCGAATAACACCTTTGGAGGAAATGTCGCCACGAGTCTATACAATTTGACATTTAGTTGATTTTTTATTTTTATTTGTAAGTCTAAAAATTGCGCTTAATCAAAGGTGCAGTGTGTAATATGACATCATCAAGAAAGTTCTACAAAGTTCTAGAATGCAACGCTCCCTGGGTAACCCCAACCCTTTAGAATAATAACAGAAGCTACAGTGGCCTTCAAGGACAAGAACAATTCTACAATTTTAAACAATGCACCTGATGACATTCCAACTATGACACTTTCAAGATGGCAGCACTAGGTTTGGTCCAAAATATGGAGAAATACGGAGATATATCAGACCCTTTCTAAGGGAAAAAATAATAATTCAAAAAGTTTTTTTCAGCTATTATGCACTAAATTAAACGTACTTATGGATATTATAATTACTTTCTACAAAATCTGCTTGGAAATAAAACCCAAAATTCTACACACTGCAGCTTTAATGGGGAAAATGTCTACACTATAGTCTATAACATTTGACCAAGAATGTTCATTTTACTCAAACACACACACGTAGCTATAAATAGTCAAAACCGGCATC
>CASHTC010000607.1:0-5000 GCA_949357725.1 Hyperoplus immaculatus
AACCCTAACCCTAACCCTAACCCTAACCCTAACCCTAACCCTAACCCTAACCCTAACCCTAACCCTAACCCTAACCCTAACCCTAACCCTAACCCTAACCCTAACCCTAACCCTAACCCTAACCCTAACCCTAACCCTAACCCTAACCCTAACCCTAACCCTAACCCTAACCCTAACCCTAACCCTAACCCTAACCCTAACCCTAACCCTAACCCTAACCCTAACCCTAACCCTAACCCTAACCCTAACCCTAACCCTAACCCTAACCCTAACCCTAACCCTAACCCTAACCCTAACCCTAACCCTAACCCTAACCCTAACCCTAACCCTAACCCTAACCCTAACCCTAACCCTAACCCTAACCCTAACCCTAACCCTAACCCTAACCCTAACCCTAACCCTAACCCTAACCCTAACCCTAACCCTAACCCTAACCCTAACCCTAACCCTAACCCTAACCCTAACCCTAACCCTAACCCTAACCCTAACCCTAACCCTAACCCTAACCCTAACCCTAACCCTAACCCTAACCCTAACCCTAACCCTAACCCTAACCCTAACCCTAACCCTAACCCTAACCCTAACCCTAACCCTAACCCTAACCCTAACCCTAACCCTAACCCTAACCCTAACCCTAACCCTAACCCTAACCCTAACCCTAACCCTAACCCTAACCCTAACCCTAACCCTAACCCTAACCCTAACCCTAACCCTAACCCTAACCCTAACCCTAACCCTAACCCTAACCCTAACCCTAACCCTAACCCTAACCCTAACCCTAACCCTAACCCTAACCCTAACCCTAACCCTAACCCTAACCCTAACCCTAACCCTAACCCTAACCCTAACCCTAACCCTAACCCTAACCCTAACCCTAACCCTAACCCTAACCCTAACCCTAACCCTAACCCTAACCCTAACCCTAACCCTAACCCTAACCCTAACCCTAACCCTAACCCTAACCCTAACCCTAACCCTAACCCTAACCCTAACCCTAACCCTAACCCTAACCCTAACCCTAACCCTAACCCTAACCCTAACCCTAACCCTAACCCTAACCCTAACCCTAACCCTAACCCTAACCCTAACCCTAACCCTAACCCTAACCCTAACCCTAACCCTAACCCTAACCCTAACCCTAACCCTAACCCTAACCCTAACCCTAACCCTAACCCTAACCCTAACCCTAACCCTAACCCTAACCCTAACCCTAACCCTAACCCTAACCCTAACCCTAACCCTAACCCTAACCCTAACCCTAACCCTAACCCTAACCCTAACCCTAACCCTAACCCTAACCCTAACCCTAACCCTAACCCTAACCCTAACCCTAACCCTAACCCTAACCCTAACCCTAACCCTAACCCTAACCCTAACCCTAACCCTAACCCTAACCCTAACCCTAACCCTAACCCTAACCCTAACCCTAACCCTAACCCTAACCCTAACCCTAACCCTAACCCTAACCCTAACCCTAACCCTAACCCTAACCCTAACCCTAACCCTAACCCTAACCCTAACCCTAACCCTAACCCTAACCCTAACCCTAACCCTAACCCTAACCCTAACCCTAACCCTAACCCTAACCCTAACCCTAACCCTAACCCTAACCCTAACCCTAACCCTAACCCTAACCCTAACCCTAACCCTAACCCTAACCCTAACCCTAACCCTAACCCTAACCCTAACCCTAACCCTAACCCTAACCCTAACCCTAACCCTAACCCTAACCCTAACCCTAACCCTAACCCTAACCCTAACCCTAACCCTAACCCTAACCCTAACCCTAACCCTAACCCTAACCCTAACCCTAACCCTAACCCTAACCCTAACCCTAACCCTAACCCTAACCCTAACCCTAACCCTAACCCTAACCCTAACCCTAACCCTAACCCTAACCCTAACCCTAACCCTAACCCTAACCCTAACCCTAACCCTAACCCTAACCCTAACCCTAACCCTAACCCTAACCCTAACCCTAACCCTAACCCTAACCCTAACCCTAACCCTAACCCTAACCCTAACCCTAACCCTAACCCTAACCCTAACCCTAACCCTAACCCTAACCCTAACCCTAACCCTAACCCTAACCCTAACCCTAACCCTAACCCTAACCCTAACCCTAACCCTAACCCTAACCCTAACCCTAACCCTAACCCTAACCCTAACCCTAACCCTAACCCTAACCCTAACCCTAACCCTAACCCTAACCCTAACCCTAACCCTAACCCTAACCCTAACCCTAACCCTAACCCTAACCCTAACCCTAACCCTAACCCTAACCCTAACCCTAACCCTAACCCTAACCCTAACCCTAACCCTAACCCTAACCCTAACCCTAACCCTAACCCTAACCCTAACCCTAACCCTAACCCTAACCCTAACCCTAACCCTAACCCTAACCCTAACCCTAACCCTAACCCTAACCCTAACCCTAACCCTAACCCTAACCCTAACCCTAACCCTAACCCTAACCCTAACCCTAACCCTAACCCTAACCCTAACCCTAACCCTAACCCTAACCCTAACCCTAACCCTAACCCTAACCCTAACCCTAACCCTAACCCTAACCCTAACCCTAACCCTAACCCTAACCCTAACCCTAACCCTAACCCTAACCCTAACCCTAACCCTAACCCTAACCCTAACCCTAACCCTAACCCTAACCCTAACCCTAACCCTAACCCTAACCCTAACCCTAACCCTAACCCTAACCCTAACCCTAACCCTAACCCTAACCCTAACCCTAACCCTAACCCTAACCCTAACCCTAACCCTAACCCTAACCCTAACCCTAACCCTAACCCTAACCCTAACCCTAACCCTAACCCTAACCCTAACCCTAACCCTAACCCTAACCCTAACCCTAACCCTAACCCTAACCCTAACCCTAACCCTAACCCTAACCCTAACCCTAACCCTAACCCTAACCCTAACCCTAACCACCCTAACCCTAACCCTAACCCTAACCCTAACCCTAACCCTAACCCTAACCCTAACCCTAACCCTAACCCTAACCCTAACCCTAACCCTAACCCTAACCCTAACCCTAACCCTAACCCTAACCCTAACCCTAACCCTAACCCTAACCCTAACCCTAACCCTAACCCTAACCCTAACCCTAACCCTAACCCTAACCCTAACCCTAACCCCTAACCCTAACCCTAACCCTAACCCTAACCCTAACCCTAACCCTAACCCTAACCCTAACCCTAACCCTAACCCTAACCCTAACCCTAACCCTATTTTTTACAAAAAAATATTTTATATAGGGTTTTTAAAAAACTTCACCACAGACCATTACCAAACGACTCAAAATGGCCTGAAACGTGTTCCTAGACACTTCCTGGGGGAACTTTTTTTTTTTGGACTCAACACTTAGAGAAATTTTCAATGACGCCCATTCATTCCTATTGGGCAAACGTTTTTGCTTATAACTCCAGAACCGTAGGTCCTAGAGACTTGAAACCTAGTTCCGTCTGACATAATTCGGCCACGCTGAACACACTGGAGTTGTCCCCGAGTCTCTACGACCTTCCGTTCAGGAGATACAGAACTTTTAAACATAAAAACACTCATAACTTGGACACCAAAGCTCCTAGAGCCTCGGGGGTAGCACCATTGGAAAGGTCTGGGGCCAAGGAATCCAAGGAACTTGGTTCCATGATGATAGGGCATTCCTATCCGGAGTTATTGGCAAAAACATTCTTGAGGGGCCCCTCGAAGGACGTATTTATCCCTATAACCTAACCCTAACCCTAACCCTAACCCTAACCCTAACCCTAACCCTAACCCTAACCCTAACCCTAACCCTAACCCTAACCCTAACCCTAACCCTAACCCTAACCCTAACCCTAACCCTAACCCTAACCCTAACCCTAACCCTAACCCTAACCCTAACCCTAACCCTAACCCTAACCCTAACCCTAACCCTAACCCTAACCCTAACCCTAACCCTAACCCTAACCCTAACCCTAACCCTAACCCTAACCCTAACCCTAACCCTAACCCTAACCCTAACCCTAACCCTAACCCTAACCCTAACCCTAACCCTAACCCTAACCCTAACCCTAACCCTAACCCTAACCCTAACCCTAACCCTAACCCTAACCCTAACCCTAACCCTAACCCTAACCCTAACCCTAACCCTAACCCTAACCCTAACCCTAACCCTAACCCTAACCCTAACCCTAACCCTAACCCTAACCCTAACCCTAACCCTAACCCTAACCCTAACCCTCCACACTTAGTCAAATTTTCACACAATTTCACTTGTACTCATTTGGCCATAACTTCTGATAGGAAGGTCATAAAGACCTACTTTCAACGGATTTGGAATCAGGAAGAGCCCCTCTTTCAACAGACATATTATGGGCCAAAACACTACTGCGCATGCGCAGACCAAATCGGCCATAACTCGGGATAGAAACAACATAGAACCAAAATTTCAACGGATTCTGATCCGTCCCCACGCCTAGTATCTTGGTTAAAAATCTTGTGCAGTTGCCCCTCCCCTACCAGACGTTATTCCCAAAAAACCTGTTTTTCCATGTTAAAAAAAGTTACTCGGAAATGGCTAAAAATTGGTGAGCATGTAGTCCTGGCCAAGGGCTACAACAGGCACTGCTTGGAATTGTGTTGCCCCTCTGCGTTGGGGAGTTACAGAGCTTCAAACTTTTCAAATCGCGATTGCAGTACCCACAATCGCCACCAGGGGGACGAAACTTTTTCGGCCAATGCGCCTGGTCCCAAGGTATCCGAGGATGGTCTCGGTATGAGGTTGCCCCTCTGCGTTCAAAATTTACGTCCAAAAAACCACTTTTGAAAAGTGGGCAGATTGCTCTTAACCTAACCCTAACCCTAACCCTAACCCTAACCCTAACCCTAACCCTAACCCTAACCCTAACCCTAACCCTAACCCTAACCCTAACCCTAACCCTAACCCTAACCCTAACCCTAACCCTAACCCTAACCCTAACCCTAACCCTAACCCTAACCCA
>CASHTC010000607.1:10000-22500 GCA_949357725.1 Hyperoplus immaculatus
TTCCGTTCAGGAGATACAGAACTTTTAAACATAAAAACACTCATAACTCGGAAACCAAAGCTCCTAGAGCCTCGGGGGTAGCACCATTGGAAAGCCCATCCCAAAATTAGTCTAGTAGGCCACTTTAAATGTCAACTTTACCTTTTCAAGGAGAGTTATTTGACGATGGCCCTTTGGGCCATCCTGGTTAAAACCCCCTTATCCTAGTCATGCACTGATATGTATTATCTCCGCAAAGCCACAAGAGGGCAGCATTGGCCCATATTGGAACTTTTTTTTTCGGACTCAGCACTTAGAAAGATGTTTCGCTTATAACTCCAGAACCGTAGGTCCTAGAGACTTGAAACCAAGTTCTGTCCGACGCACGCTGAACACACTGGAGTTGTCCCCGAGTCTCTACGACCTTCCGTTCAGGAGATACAGAACTTTTAAACATAAAAACACTGGAAACTCAAAGAAGGAAAGCTCCTAGAGCCTCGGGGGTAGCACCATAGGAAAGCCCATCCCAACATTAGTCTAGTAGGCCACTTTAAATGTCAACTTTACCTTTTCAAGGAGAGTTATTTGACGATGGCCCTTTGGGCCATCCTGGTTAAAACCCCCTTATCCTAACCCTAACCCTAACCCTAACCCTACTTATCTTTTTAGAGATGGACTTCATGTGCAGCTTCACGGGCAAGGCTATGGCGAAATAGAAACAGAAAGAGCAGAGCAGAGACATGTTAGTCCAATAATACAATACATATATTTTTTTGTATTTGATTATGAGCACCTTATGTCACATTCAACCATGAATGAGTTACCTATTTAGACGGGGCAGAGGAGTTGTAGTCCATTGTGAAGGCTTTGTTTTGTCCGTCTGTAAAACAGAAAAAAAATATTTATTGTCTATACAGACAGACAGATAGACAGACAGACAGACAGACAGACAGACAGACAGAGGGAGAGACAGACAGACAGACAGACAGAGGGAGAGACAGACAGAGAGAGAGAGAGAGAGAGGGAGAGACAGACAGAGGGAGAGAGAGACAGACAGAGAGACACACACACACACACACACACACACACACACACACACACACACACACACACACACAGGTCAGAAAATTAAATGCACATTCCTAATATATTAATATTGATAATAATAATGTGTGTTAGTGAGTGAGTGTGTATTAACCCTGTGTGTGTGTGTGTGTGTGTGTACTCACGCGTTGGGGGTGTAGACATACAGACAGACAGACAGACAGACAGACTGTTATAGATGCTTTTGCATGTGAATACGAATGTTTTTCATTGATTAAGACGTGTTGTTGATGACGTTGTAACACACTGGAAGAGACAGGAGACTGGCTTTGGAATGAGAGTCTAAAAAAACATTTATTTTGATTTATCAAAAGCACAGTCATGCATTGATATGTATTATCTCCGCAAAGCCACAAGAGGGCAGCATTGGCCCATATTGGAACTTTTTTTTTTGGACTCAGCACTTAGAAAGATGTTTCGCTTATAACTCCAGAACCGTAGGTCCTAGAGACTTGAAACCAAGTTATGTCCGACATAATTCGGGCACGCTGAACACACTGGAGTTGTCCCCGAGTCTCTACGACCTTCCCTTCAGGAGATACAGAACTTTTAAACATAAAAACACTCATAACTCGGAAACCAAAGCTCCCAGAGCCTCGGGGGTAGCACCATTGGAAAGCCCATCCCAAAATTAGTCTAGTAGGCCACTTTAAATGTCAACTTTACCTTTTCAAGGAGAGTTATTTGACGATGGCCCTTTGGGCCATCCTGGTTAAAACCCCCTTATCCTAACCCTAACCCTAACCCTAACCCTAACCCTAACCCTAACCCTAACCCTAACCCTAACCCTAACCCTCTAACCCTAACCCTAACCCTAACCCTAACCCTAACCCTAACCCTAACCCTAACCCTAACCCTAACCCTAACCCTAACCCTAACCCTAACCCTAACCCCTAACCCTAACCCTAACCCTAACCCTAACCCTAACCCTAACCCTAACCCTAACCCTAACCCTAACCCTAACCCTAACCCTAACCCTAACCCTAACCCTAACCCTAACCCTAACCCTAACCCTAACCCTAACCCTAACCCTAACCCTAACCCTTACCAGACGACTCAAAATGGCCTGAAACGTGCTCCTAAATACTTTTTGGAAAAACCATTTTTGACTCCACACTTAGTCAAATTTTTTACAAAAAAATATTTTATATAGGGTTTTTAAAAAACTTCACCACAGACCATTACCAGACCACTCAAAATGGCCTGAAACGTGCTCCTAGACACTTCCTGGGGGAACTTTTTTTTTTTGGACTCAACACTTAGAGAAATTTTCAATGACGCCCATTCATTCCTATTGGGCGAACGTTTTCGCTTATAACTCCAGAACCGTAGGTCCTAGAGACTTGAAACCAAGTTCCGTCAGACATAATTCGGCCACGCTGAACACACTGGAGTTGTCCCCGAGTCTCTACGACCTTCCGTTCAGGAGATACAGAACTTTTAAACATAAAAACACTCATAACTCGGAAACCAAAGCTCCTAGAGCCTCGGGGGTAGCACCATTGGAAAGCCCATCCCAAAATTAGTCTAGTAGGCCACTTTAAATGTCAACTTTACCTTTTCAAGGAGAGTTATTTGACGATGGCCCTTTGGGCCATCCTGGTTAAAACCCCCTTATCCTAACCCTAACCCTAACCCTAACCCTAACCCTAACCCTAACCCTAACCCTAACCCTAACCCTAACCCTAACCCTAACCCTAACCCAACCCTAACCCTAACCCTAACCCTAACCCTAACCCTAACCCTAACCCTAACCCTAACCCTAACCCTAACCCTAACCCTAACCCTAACCCTAACCCTAACCCTAACCCTAACCCTAACCCTAACCCTAACCCTAACCCTAACCCTAACCCTAACCCTAACCCTAACCCTAACCCTAACCCTAACCCTAACCCTAACCCTAACCCTAACCCTAACCCTAACCCTAACCCTAACCCTAACCCTAACCCTAACCCTAACCCTAACCCTAACCCTAACCCTAACCCTAACCCTAACCCTAACCCTAACCCTAACCCTAACCCTAACCCTAACCCTAACCCTAACCCTAACCCTAACCCTAACCCTAACCCTAACCCTAACCCTAACCCTAACCCTAACCCTAACCCTAACCCTAACCCTAACCCTAACCCTAACCCTAACCCTAACCCTAACCCTAACCCTAACCCTAACCCTAACCCTAACCCTAACCCTAACCCTAACCCTAACCCTAACCCTAACCCTAACCCCTAACCCTAACCCTAACCCTAACCCTAACCCTAACCCTAACCCTAACCCTAACCCTAACCCTAACCCTAACCCTAACCCTAACCCTAACCCTAACCCTAACCCTAACCCTAACCCTAACCCTAACCCTAACCCTAACCCTAACCCTAACCCTAACCCTAACCCTAACCCTAACCCTAACCCTAACCCTAACCCTAACCCTAACCCTAACCCTAACCCTAACCCTAACCCTAACCCTAACCCTAACCCTAACCCTAACCCTAACCCTAACCCTAACCCTAACCCTAACCCTAACCCTAACCCTAACCCTAACCCTAACCCTAACCCTAACCCTAACCCTAACCCTAACCCTAACCCTAACCCTAACCCTAACCCTAACCCTAACCCTAACCCTAACCCTAACCCTAACCCTAACCCTAACCCTAACCCTAACCCTAACCCTAACCCTAACCCTAACCCTAACCCTAACCCTAACCCTAACCCTAACCCTAACCCTAACCCTAACCCTAACCCTAACCCTAACCCTAACCCTAACCCTAACCCTAACCCTAACCCTAACCCTAACCCTAACCCTAACCCTAACCCTAACCCTAACCCTAACCCTAACCCTAACCCTAACCCTAACCCTAACCCTAACCCTAACCCTAACCCTAACCCTAACCCTAACCCTAACCCTAACCCTAACCCTAACCCTAACCCTAACCCTAACCCTAACCCTAACCCTAACCCTAACCCTAACCCTAACCCTAACCCTAACCCTAACCCTAACCCTAACCCTAACCCTAACCCTAACCCTAACCCTAACCCTAACCCTAACCCTAACCCTAACCCTAACCCTAACCCTAACCCTAACCCTAACCCTAACCCTAACCCTAACCCTAACCCTAACCCTAACCCTAACCCTAACCCTAACCCTAACCCTAACCCTAACCCTAACCCTAACCCTAACCCTAACCCTAACCCTAACCCTAACCCTAACCCTAACCCTAACCCTAACCCTAACCCTAACCCTAACCCTAACCCTAACCCTAACCCTAACCCTAACCCTAACCCTAACCCTAACCCTAACCCTAACCCTAACCCTAACCCTAACCCTAACCCTAACCCTAACCCTAACCCTAACCCTAACCCTAACCCTAACCCTAACCCTAACCCTAACCCTAACCCTAACCCTAACCCTAACCCTAACCCTAACCCTAACCCTAACCCTAACCCTAACCCTAACCCTAACCCTAACCCTAACCCTAACCCTAACCCTAACCCTAACCCTAACCCTAACCCTAACCCTAACCCTAACCCTAACCCTAACCCTAACCCTAACCCTAACCCTAACCCTAACCCTAACCCTAACCCTAACCCTAACCCTAACCCTAACCCTAACCCTAACCCTAACCCTAACCCTAACCCTAACCCTAACCCTAACCCTAACCCTAACCCTAACCCTAACCCTAACCCTAACCCCTAACCCTAACCCCTAACCCTAACCCTAACCCTAACCCTAACCCTAACCCCTAACCCTAACCCTAACCCTAACCCTAACCCTAACCCTAACCCTAACCCTAACCCTAACCCTAACCCTAACCCTAACCCTAACCCTAACCCTAACCCTAACCCTAACCCTAACCCTAACCCTAACCCTAACCCTAACCCTAACCCTAACCCTAACCCTAACCCTAACCCTAACCCTAACCCTAACCCTAACCCTAACCCTAACCCTAACCCTAACCCTAACCCTAACCCTAACCCTAACCCTAACCCTAACCCTAACCCTAACCCTAACCCTAACCCTAACCCTAACCCTAACCCTAACCCTAACCCTAACCCTAACCCTAACCCTAACCCTAACCCTAACCCTAACCCTAACCCTAACCCTAACCCTAACCCTAACCCTAACCCTAACCCTAACCCTAACCCTAACCCTAACCCTAACCCTAACCCTAACCCTAACCCTAACCCTAACCCTAACCCTAACCCTAACCCTAACCCTAACCCTAACCCTAACCCTAACCCTAACCCTAACCCTAACCCTAACCCTAACCCTAACCCTAACCCTAACCCTAACCCTAACCCTAACCCTAACCCTAACCCTAACCCTAACCCTAACCCTAACCCTAACCCTAACCCTAACCCTAACCCTAACCCTAACCCTAACCCTAACCCTAACCCTAACCCTAACCCTAACCCTAACCCTAACCCTAACCCTAACCCTAACCCTAACCCTAACCCTAACCCTAACCCTAACCCTAACCCTAACCCTAACCCTAACCCTAACCCTAACCCTAACCCTAACCCTAACCCTAACCCTAACCCTAACCCTAACCCTAACCCTAACCCTAACCCTAACCCTAACCCTAACCCTAACCCTAACCCTAACCCTAACCCTAACCCTAACCCTAACCCTAACCCTAACCCTAACCCTAACCCTAACCCTAACCCTAACCCTAACCCTAACCCTAACCCTAACCCTAACCCTAACCCTAACCCTAACCCTAACCCTAACCCTAACCCTAACCCTAACCCTAACCCTAACCCTAACCCTAACCCTAACCCTAACCCTAACCCTAACCCTAACCCTAACCCTAACCCTAACCCTAACCCTAACCCTAACCCTAACCCTAACCCTAACCCTAACCCTAACCCTAACCCTAACCCTAACCCTAACCCTAACCCTAACCCTAACCCTAACCCTAACCCTAACCCTAACCCTAACCCTAACCCTAACCCTAACCCTAACCCTAACCCTAACCCTAACCCTAACCCTAACCCTAACCCTAACCCTAACCCTAACCTCCTAACCCTAACCCTAACCCTAACCCTAACCCTAACCCTAACCCTAACCCTAACCCTAACCCTAACCCTAACCCTAACCCTAACCCTAACCCTAACCCTAACCCTAACCCTAACCCTAACCCTAACCCTAACCCTAACCCTAACCCTAACCCTAACCCTAACCCTAACCCTAACCATTCCACATTCAGATTCCACATTCAGACTCCACATTCAGATTCCAGATTCCACATTCAGATTCCACATTGAGATTCCACATTCCACATTCAGATTCCACATTCAGATTCCACATTCCACATTCAGATTCCACATTCAGATTCCACATTCAGATTCCAGATTCCACATTCAGATTCCACATTCAGATTCCAGATTCCACATTCAGATTCCACATTCAGATTCCAGATTCCACATTCAGATTCCACATTCAGATTCCAGATTCCACATTCAGATTCCACATTCAGATTCCACATTCCACATTCAGATTCCACATTCAGATTCCACATTCCACATACAGATTCCACATTCAGATTCCACATTCCACATTCAGATTCCACATTCAGATTCCAACTTTTTACATAGGGTTTTTAGAAAACTTCACCACAGACCATTACCAGACCACTCAAAATGGCCTGGAACGTGCTCCTAGACACTTTCTGTGGGAAGTATTTTTGACTCCACACTTAGTCAAATTTTCACACAATTTCACTTGTACTCATTTGGCCATAACTTCTGATAGGAAGGTCATAAAGACCTACTTTCAACGGATTTGGAATCAGGAAGAGCCCCTCTTTCAACAGACATATTATGGGCCAAAACACTACTGCGCATGCGCAGACCAAATCGGCCATAACTCGGGATAGAAACAACATAGAACCAAAATTTCAACGGATTCTGATCCGTCCCCACGCCTAGTATCTTGGTTAAAAATCTTGTGCAGTTGCCCCTCCCCTACCAGACGTTATTCCCAAAAAACCTGTTTTTCCATGTTAAAAAAAGTTACTCCGAAATGGCTAAAAATTGGTGAGCATGTAGTCCTGGCCAAGGGCTACAACAGGCACTGCTTGGAATTGTGTTGCCCCTCTGCGTTGGGGAGTTACAGAGCTTCAAACTTTTCAAATCGCGATTGCAGTACCCACAATCGCCACCAGGGGGACGAAACTTTTTCGGCCAATGCGCCTGGTCCCAAGGTATCCGAGGATGGTCTCGGTATGAGGTTGCCCCTCTGCGTTCAAAATTTACGTCCAAAAAACCACTTTTGAAAAGTGGGCAGATTGCTCTTAACCTAACCCTAACCCTAACCCTAACCCTAACCCTAACCCTAACCCTAACCCTAACCCTAACCCTAACCCTAACCCTAACCCTAACCCTAACCCTAACCCTAACCCTAACCCTAACCCTAACCCTAACCCTAACCCTAACCCTAACCCTAACCCTAACCCTAACCCTAACCCCTGACCCTAACCCTAACCCTACCCCTAACCCTAACCCTAACCCTTCCCTAACCCTAACCCTAACCCCTAACCCTAACCCTAACCCTTACCCTAACCCCTAACCCTAACCGTCGACCTTTACCTAAACCTAACCCTGTCGTCTCGATAACAACCCTACCTTTATCCTAACCCTAACCGCCGTCGTTTACCTAAACCTAACCCTGACGCCTCAATAACAACCCTACCATAACCTCTTATCCTAACCCTAGTCGCCGAACTTTGCCTAACCCTAACTACTCTGAAATAACAAACCCGCTAACGACCAATTCTATCCAATAAATGCTGACAGGATTCTACTTCAAAATTTATTCTCTCAAAGTTCCTACCGAAACCCGGTATGGGTAGATCAAAAACTAGGAATTTTAGAATACAATTGGCATAAAACCGGATACACCCCGTGATTTGATCACCACGGGGGGGGCCTCCCTCGGAGGAGAGTGTCTGGTGATAAATGGCCGAAACACTCTGTGATTCCGAGGTCCACTACTGATGAAATGTATCCCTAAATTTAGGATTTATCCACAAAAATAACTAGTTATTTAAACACGTTTATTCAAACCTAGAGTAAAAATACTCAAAAGACCTGAAATACAGAACCCTTTCTAGGGCAACCCTAAATCAAGTAACAAATCGCTCTGGATAAATTCAAAGGATCGGAATACTTTTCAACATATAAATAATGAAAAACTCAAGACAAGAAATACAATACCCTGTTTAGGGCAATTTAAGTCAAGAAAACAAATCACGTGGGTAATATGGATAGAGAGCCGTCTGACAACGTGCGTCGGTCCGTGCATTGCCTTTGGCACCCCAGTTCAACTGCCCAGTCGTCGGACGAAGCAGGGGGTGTCATCGAGATAACTCAAACTACCTAACCCTAACCCTAACCCTAACCCTAACCCTAACCCTAACCCTAACCCTAACCCTAACCCCTACCCTAACCCTAACCCTAACCCTAACCCTAACCCTAACCCTAACCCTAACCCTAACCCTAACCCTAACCCCTAACCCTAACCCTAACCCTAACCCTAACCCTAACCCTAACCCTAACCCTAACCCTAACCCTAACCCTAACCCTAACCCTAACCCCTAACCCTAACCCTAACCCTAACCCTAACCCTAACCCTAACCCTAACCCTAACCCTAACCCTAACCCTAACCCTAACCCTAACCCTAACCCTAACCCTAACCCTAACCCTAACCCTAACCCTAACCCTAGAGCCTCGGGGGTAGCACCATTGGAAAGCCCATCCCAAAATTAGTCTAGTAGGCCACTTTAAATGTCAACTTTACCTTTTCAAGGAGAGTTATTTGACGATGGCCCTTTGGGCCATCCTGGTTAAAACCCCCTTATCCTAGCCCAGCTTCCACATTCAGATTCCACATTCCACATTCAGCTTCCACATTCAGATTCCACATTCAGATTCCACATTCCACATTCAGATTCCACATTCAGATTCCACATTCCGATTCCACATTCAGATTCCACATTCAGATTCCACATTCCACATTCAGATTCCACATTCAGATTCCACATTCCACATTCAGATTCCACATTCAGATTCCAACTTTTTACATAGGGTTTTTAGAAAACTTCACTACAGACCATTACCAGACCACTCGAAATGGCCTGAAACGTGCTCATAGACACTTCCTGGGGGAACTTTTTTTTTTTGGACTCAACACTTAGAGATATTTTCAATGACGCCCATTCATTCCCATTGGGCCGACGTTTTCGCTTATAACTCCAGAACCGTAGGTCCTAGAGACTTGAAACCAAGTTCCGTCAGACATAATTCCGCCACGCTGAACACACTGGAGTTGTCCCCGAGTCTCTACGACCTTCCGTTCAGGAGATACAGAACTTTTAAACATAAAAACACTCATAACTCGGAAACCAAAGCTCCTAGAGCCTCGGGGGTAGCACCATTGGAAAGCCCATCCCAAAATTAGTCTAGTAGGCCACTTTAAATGTCAACTTTACCTTTTCAAGGAGAGTTATTTGACGATGGCCCTTTGGGCCATCCTGGTTAAAACCCCCTTATCCTAGTCATGCACTGATATGTATTATCTCCGCAAAGCCACAAGAGGGCAGCATTGGCCCATATTGGAACTTTTTTTTTCGGACTCAGCACTTAGAAAGATGTTTCGCTTATAACTCCAGAACCGTAGGTCCTAGAGACTTGAAACCAAGTTCTGTCCGACATAATTCGGGCACGCTGAACACACTGGAGTTGTCCCCGAGTCTCTACGACCTTCCGTTCAGGAGATACAGAACTTTTAAACATAAAAACACTGGAAACTCAAAGAAGGAAAGCTCCTAGAGCCTCGGGGGTAGCACCATAGGAAAGCCCATCCCAACATTTGTCTAGTAGGCCAGTTTAAATGTCAACTTTACCTTTTCAAGGAGAGTTATTTGACGATGGCCCTTTGGGCCATCCTGGTTAAAACCCCCTTATCCTAACCCTAACCCTAACCCTAACCCTACTTATCTTTTTAGAGATGGACTTCATGTGCAGCTTCACGGGCAAGGCTATGGCGAAATAGAAACAGAAAGAGCAGAGCAGAGACATGTTAGTCCAATAATACAATACATATATTTTTTTGTATTTGATTATGAGCACCTTATGTCACATTCAACCATGAATGAGTTACCTATTTAGACGGGGCAGAGGAGTTGTAGTCCATTGTGAAGGCTTTGTTTTGTCCGTCTGTAAAACAGAAAAAAAATATTTATTGTCTATACAGACAGACAGACAGACAGACAGACAGACAGACAGACAGACAGACAGACAGACAGACAGACAGAGGGAGAGACAGACAGACAGACAGACAGAGGGAGAGACAGACAGAGAGAGAGAGAGAGAGAGGGAGAGACAGACAGAGGGAGAGAGAGACAGACAGAGAGACACACACACACACACACACACACACACACACACACAGGTCAGAAAATTAAATGCACATTCCTAATATATTAATATTGATAATAATAATGTGTGTTAGTGAGTGAGTGTGTATTAACCCTGTGTGTGTGTGTGTGTGTGTGTGTACTCACGCGTTGGGGGTGTAGACATACAGACAGACAGACAGACAGACAGACTGTTATAGATGCTTTTGCATGTGAATACGAATGTTTTTCATTGATTAAGACGTGTTGTTGATGACGTTGTAACACACTGGAAGAGACAGGAGACTGGCTTTGGAATGAGAGTCTAAAAAAACATTTATTTTGATTTATCAAAAGCACAGTCATGCATTGATATGTATTATCTCCGCAAAGCCACAAGAGGGCAGCATTGGCCCATATTGGAACTTTTTTTTTTGGACTCAGCACTTAGAAAGATGTTTCGCTTATAACTCCAGAACCGTAGGTCCTAGAGACTTGAAACCAAGTTATGTCCGACATAATTCGGCCACGCTGAACACACTGGAGTTGTCCCCGAGTCTCTACGACCTTCCGTTCAGGAGATACAGAACTTTTAAACATAAAAACACTCATAACTCGGAAACCAAAGCTCCCAGAGCCTCGGGGGTAGCACCATTGGAAAGCCCATCCCAAAATTAGTCTAGTAGGCCACTTTAAATGTCAACTTTACCTTTTCAAGGAGAGTTATTTGACGATGGCCCTTTGGGCCATCCTGGTTAAAACCCCCTTATCCTAGCCCAGCTTCCACATTCAGATTCCACATTCCACATTCAGCTTCCACATTCAGATTCCACATTCCACATTCAGCTTCCACATTCAGATTCCACATTCAGATTCCACATTCCACATTCAGCTTCCACATTCAGATTCCACATTCAGATTCCACATTCCACATTCAGATTCCACATTCAGATTCCACATTCCACATTCAGATTCCACATTCAGATTCCAACTTTTTACATAGGGTTTTTAGAAAACTTCACTACAGACCATTACCAGACCACTCGAAATGGCCTGAAACGTGCTCATAGACACTTCCTGGGGGAACTTTTTTTTTTTGGACTCAACACTTAGAGATATTTTCAATGACGCCCATTCATTCCCATTGGGCCGACGTTTTCGCTTATAACTCCAGAACCGTAGGTCCTAGAGACTTGAAACCAAGTTCTGTCCGACATAATTCGGCCACGCTGAACACACTGGAGTTGTCCCCGAGTCTCTACGACCTTCCGTTCAGGAGATACAGAACTTTTAAACATAAAAACACTCATAACTCGGAAACCAAAGCTCCTAGAGCCTCGGGGGTAGCACCATTGGAAAGCCCATCCCAAAATTAGTCTAGTAGGCCACTTTAAATGTCAACTTTACCTTTTCAAGGAGAGTTATTTGACGATGGCCCTTTGGGCCATCCTGGTTAAAACCCCCTTATCCTAGTCATGCACTGATATGTATTATCTCCGCAAAGCCACAAGAGGGCAGCATTGGCCCATATTGGAACTTTTTTTTTCGGACTCAGCACTTAGAAAGATGTTTCGCTTATAACTCCAGAACCGTAGGTCCTAGAGACTTGAAACCAAGTTCTGTCCGACATAATTCGGGCACGCTGAACACACTGGACTTGTCCCCGAGTCTCTACGACCTTCCGTTCAGGAGATACAGAACTTTTAAACATAAAAACACTGGAAACTCAAAGAAGGAAAGCTCCTAGAGCCTCGGGGGTAGCACCATAGGAAAGCCCATCCCAACATTTGTCTAGTAGGCCAGTTTAAATGTCAACTTTACCTTTTCAAGGAGAGTTATTTGACGATGGCCCTTTGGGCCATCCTGGTAAAAACCCCCTTATCCTAACCCTAACCCTAACCCTAACCCTACTTATCTTTTTAGAGATGGACTTCATGTGCAGCTTCACGGGCAAGGCTATGGCGAAATAGAAACAGAAAGAGCAGAGCAGAGACATGTTAGTCCAATAATACAATACATATATTTTT
>CASHTC010000607.1:27500-32500 GCA_949357725.1 Hyperoplus immaculatus
CTAAACCCTAACCCTAACCCTAACCCTAACCCTAACCCTAACCCTAACCCTAACCCTAACCCTAACCCTAACCCTAACCCTAACCCTAACCCTAACCCTAACCCTAACCCTAACCCTAACCCTAACCCTAACCCTAACCCTAACCCTAACCCTAACCCTAACCCTAACCCTAACCCTAACCCTAACCCTAACCCTAACCCAACCCTAACCCTAACCCTAACCCTAACCCTAACCCTAACCCTAACCCTAACCCTAACCCTAACCCTAACCCTAACCCTAACCCTAACCCTAACCCTAACCCTAACCCTAACCCTAACCCTAACCCTAACCCTAACCCTAACCCTAACCCTAACCCTAACCCTAACCCTAACCACTCGAAATGGCCTGAAACGTGCTCATAGACACTTCCTGGGGGAACTTTTTTTTTTTGGACTCAACACTTAGAGATATTTTCAATGACGCCCATTCATTCCCATTGGGCCGACGTTTTCGCTTATAACTCCAGAACCGTAGGTCCTAGAGACTTGAAACCAAGTTCCGTCGACATAATTCGGCCACGCTGAACACACTGGAGTTGTCCCCGAGTCTCTACGACCTTCCGTTCAGGAGATACAGAACTTTTAAACATAGAAACACTCATAACTCGGAAAACAAAGCTCCTAGAGCCTCGGGGGTAGCACCATTGGAAAGCCCATCCCAAAATTAGTCTAGTAGGCCACTTTAAATGTCAACTTTACCTTTTCAAGGAGAGTTATTTGACGATGGCCCTTTGGGCCATCCTGGTTAAAACCCCCTTATCCTAGTCATGCACTGATATGTATTATCTCCGCAAAGCCACAAGAGGGCAGCATTGGCCCATATTGGAACTTTTTTTTTTGGACTCAGCACTTAGAAAGATGTTTCGCTTATAACTCCAGAACCGTAGGTCCTAGAGACTTGAAACCAAGTTCTGTCCGACATAATTCGGGCACGCTGAACACACTGGAGTTGTCCCCGAGTCTCTACGACCTTCCGTTCAGGAGATACAGAACTTTTAAACATAAAAACACTCATAACTCGGAAACCAAAGCTCCTAGAGCCTCGGGGGTAGCACCATTGGAAAGCCCATCCCAAAATTAGTCTAGTAGGCCACTTTAAATGTCAACTTTACCTTTTCAAGGAGAGTTATTTGACGATGGCCCTTTGGGCCATCCTGGTTAAAACCCCCTTATCCTAGCCCAGCTTCCACATTCAGATTCCACATTCCACATTCAGCTTCCACATTCAGATTCCACATTCAGATTCCACATTCCACATTCAGATTCCACATTCAGATTCCACATTCCGATTCCACATTCAGATTCCACATTCAGATTCCACATTCCACATTCAGATTCCACATTCAGATTCCACATTCCACATTCAGATTCCACATTCAGATTCCAACTTTTTACATAGGGTTTTTAGAAAACTTCACTACAGACCATTACCAGACCACTCGAAATGGCCTGAAACGTGCTCATAGACACTTCCTGGGGGAACTTTTTTTTTTTGGACTCAACACTTAGAGATATTTTCAATGACGCCCATTCATTCCCATTGGGCCGACGTTTTCGCTTATAACTCCAGAACCGTAGGTCCTAGAGACTTGAAACCAAGTTCCGTCGACATAATTCGGCCACGCTGAACACACTGGAGTTGTCCCCGAGTCTCTACGACCTTCCGTTCAGGAGATACAGAACTTTTAAACATAGAAACACTGGAAACTCACAGAAGGAAAGCTCCTAGAGCCTCGGGGGTAGCACCATTGGAAAGCCCATCCCAAAATTAGTCTAGTAGGCCACTTTAAATGTCAACTTTACCTTTTCAAGGAGAGTTATTTGACGATGGCCCTTATCCTAGCCCAGCTTCCACATTCAGATTCCAGATTCCACATTCAGCTTCCACATTCAGATTCCACATTCCACATTCAGATTCCACATTCAGATTCCACATTCAGATTCCACATTCCACATTCAGATTCCACATTCAGATTCCACATTCAGATTCCACATTCCACATTCAGATTCCACATTCAGATTCCACATTCCACATTCAGATTCCACATTCAGATTCCAACTTTTTACATAGGGTTTTTAGAAAACTTCACTACAGACCATTACCAGACCACTCGAAATGGCCTGAAACGTGCTCATAGACACTTCCTGGGGGAACTTTTTTTTTTTGGACTCAACACTTAGAGATATTTTCAATGACGCCCATTCATTCCCATTGGGCCGACGTTTTCGCTTATAACTCCAGAACCGTAGGTCCTAGAGACTTGAAACCAAGTTCTGTCCGACATAATTCGGCCACGCTGAACACACTGGAGTTGTCCCCGAGTCTCTACGACCTTCCGTTCAGGAGATACAGAACTTTTAAACATAAAAACACTCATAACTCGGAAACCAAAGCTCCTAGAGCCTCGGGGGTAGCACCATTGGAAAGCCCATCCCAAAATTAGTCTAGTAGGCCACTTTAAATGTCAACTTTACCTTTTCAAGGAGAGTTATTTGACGATGGCCCTTTGGGCCATCCTGGTTAAAACCCCCTTATCCTAGTCATGCACTGATATGTATTATCTCCGCAAAGCCACAAGAGGGCAGCATTGGCCCATATTGGAACTTTTTTTTTCGGACTCAGCACTTAGAAAGATGTTTCGCTTATAACTCCAGAACCGTAGGTCCTAGAGACTTGAAACCAAGTTCTGTCCGACATAATTCGGGCACGCTGAACACACTGGACTTGTCCCCGAGTCTCTACGACCTTCCGTTCAGGAGATACAGAACTTTTAAACATAAAAACACTGGAAACTCAAAGAAGGAAAGCTCCTAGAGCCTCGGGGGTAGCACCATAGGAAAGCCCATCCCAACATTTGTCTAGTAGGCCAGTTTAAATGTCAACTTTACCTTTTCAAGGAGAGTTATTTGACGATGGCCCTTTGGGCCATCCTGGTAAAAACCCCCTTATCCTAACCCTAACCCTAACCCTAACCCTACTTATCTTTTTAGAGATGGACTTCATGTGCAGCTTCACGGGCAAGGCTATGGCGAAATAGAAACAGAAAGAGCAGAGCAGAGACATGTTAGTCCAATAATACAATACATATATTTTTTTGTATTTGATTATGAGCACCTTATGTCACATTCAACCATGAATGAGTTACCTATTTAGACGGGGCAGAGGAGTTGTAGTCCATTGTGAAGGCTTTGTTTTGTCCGTCTGTAAAACAGAAAAAAAATATTTATTGTCTATACAGACAGACAGATAGACAGACAGACAGACAGACAGACAGACAGACAGACAGACAGACAGACAGAGGGAGAGACAGACAGACAGACAGACAGAGGGAGAGACAGACAGAGAGAGAGAGAGAGAGAGGGAGAGACAGACAGAGGGAGAGAGAGACAGACAGAGAGACACACACACACACACACACACACACACACACAGGTCAGAAAATTAAATGCACATTCCTAATATATTAATATTGATAATAATAATGTGTGTTAGTGAGTGAGTGTGTATTAACCCTGTGTGTGTGTGTGTGTGTGTGTGTGTACTCACGCGTTGGGGGTGTAGATATACAGACAGACAGACAGACAGACAGACTGTTATAGATGCTTTTGCATGTGAATACGAATGTTTTTCATTGATTAAGACGTGTTGTTGATGACGTTGTAACACACTGGAAGAGACAGGAGACTGGCTTTGGAATGAGAGTCTAAAAAAACATTTATTTTGATTTATCAAAAGCACAGTCATGCATTGATATGTATTATCTCCGCAAAGCCACAAGAGGGCAGCATTGGCCCATATTGGAACTTTTTTTTTTGGACTCAGCACTTAGAAAGATGTTTCGCTTATAACTCCAGAACCGTAGGTCCTAGAGACTTGAAACCAAGTTATGTCCAACATAATTCGGGCACGCTGAACACACTGGAGTTGTCCCCGAGTCTCTACGACCTTCCGTTCAGGAGATACAGAACTTTTAAACATAAAAACACTCATAACTCGGAAACCAAAGCTCCTAGAGCCTCGGGGGTAGCACCATTGGAAAGCCCATCCCAAAATTAGTCTAGTAGGCCACTTTAAATGTCAACTTTACCTTTTCAAGGAGAGTTATTTGACGATGGCCCTTTGGGCCATCCTGGTTAAAACCCCCTTATCCTAGCCCAGCTTCCACATTCAGATTCCACATTCCACATTCAGCTTCCACATTCAGATTCCACATTCAGCTTCCACATTCCACATTCAGATTCCACATTCAGATTCCACATTCCGATTCCACATTCAAATTCCACATTCAGATTCCACATTCCACATTCAGATTCCACATTCAGATTCCACATTCCACATTCAGATTCCACATTCAGATTCCAACTTTTTACATAGGGTTTTTAGAAAACTTCACTACAGACCATTACCAGACCACTCGAAATGGCCTGAAACGTGCTCATAGACACTTCCTGGGGGAACTTTTTTTTTTTGGACTCAACACTTAGAGATATTTTCAATGACGCCCATTCATTCCCATTGGGCCGACGTTTTCGCTTATAACTCCAGAACCGTAGGTCCTAGAGACTTGAAACCAAGTTCTGTCCGACATAATTCGGCCACGCTGAACACACTGGAGTTGTCCCCGAGTCTCTACGACCTTCCGTTCAGGAGATACAGAACTTTTAAACATAAAAACACTCATAACTCGGAAACCAAAGCTCCTAGAGCCTCGGGGGTAGCACCATTGGAAAGCCCATCCCAAAATTAGTCTAGTAGGCCACTTTAAATGTCAACTTTACCTTTTCAAGGAGAGTTATTTGACGATGGCCCTTTGGGCCATCCTGGTTAAAACCCCCTTATCCTAGTCATGCACTGATATGTATTATCTCCGCAAAGCCACAAGAGGGCAGCATTGGCCCATATTGGAACTTTTTTTTTTGGACTCAGCACTTAGAAAGATGTTTCGCTTATAACTCCAGAAC
>CASHTC010000607.1:37500-57500 GCA_949357725.1 Hyperoplus immaculatus
GATTCCACATTCAGATTCCAACTTTTTACATAGGGTTTTTAGAAAACTTCACTACAGACCATTACCAGACCACTCGAAATGGCCTGAAACGTGCTCATAGACACTTCCTGGGGGAACTTTTTTTTTTTGGACTCAACACTTAGAGATATTTTCAATGACGCCCATTCATTCCCATTGGGCCGACGTTTTCGCTTATAACTCCAGAACCGTAGGTCCTAGAGACTTGAAACCAAGTTCTGTCCGACATAATTCGGCCACGCTGAACACACTGGAGTTGTCCCCGAGTCTCTACGACCTTCCGTTCAGGAGATACAGAACTTTTAAACATAAAAACACTCATAACTCGGAAACCAAAGCTCCTAGAGCCTCGGGGGTAGCACCATTGGAAAGCCCATCCCAAAATTAGTCTAGTAGGCCACTTTAAATGTCAACTTTACCTTTTCAAGGAGAGTTATTTGACGATGGCCCTTTGGGCCATCCTGGTTAAAACCCCCTTATCCTAGTCATGCACTGATATGTATTATCTCCGCAAAGCCACAAGAGGGCAGCATTGGCCCATATTGGAACTTTTTTTTTCGGACTCAGCACTTAGAAAGATGTTTCGCTTATAACTCCAGAACCGTAGGTCCTAGAGACTTGAAACCAAGTTCTGTCCGACATAATTCGGGCACGCTGAACACACTGGACTTGTCCCCGAGTCTCTACGACCTTCCGTTCAGGAGATACAGAACTTTTAAACATAAAAACACTGGAAACTCAAAGAAGGAAAGCTCCTAGAGCCTCGGGGGTAGCACCATAGGAAAGCCCATCCCAACATTTGTCTAGTAGGCCAGTTTAAATGTCAACTTTACCTTTTCAAGGAGAGTTATTTGACGATGGCCCTTTGGGCCATCCTGGTAAAAACCCCCTTATCCTAACCCTAACCCTAACCCTAACCCTACTTATCTTTTTAGAGATGGACTTCATGTGCAGCTTCACGGGCAAGGCTATGGCGAAATAGAAACAGAAAGAGCAGAGCAGAGACATGTTAGTCCAATAATACAATACATATATTTTTTTGTATTTGATTATGAGCACCTTATGTCACATTCAACCATGAATGAGTTACCTATTTAGACGGGGCAGAGGAGTTGTAGTCCATTGTGAAGGCTTTGTTTTGTCCGTCTGTAAAACAGAAAAAAAATATTTATTGTCTATACAGACAGACAGATAGACAGACAGACAGACAGACAGACAGACAGACAGACAGACAGACAGACAGAGGGAGAGACAGACAGACAGACAGACAGAGGGAGAGACAGACAGAGAGAGAGAGAGAGAGAGGGAGAGACAGACAGAGGGAGAGAGAGACAGACAGAGAGACACACACACACACACACACACACACACACACAGGTCAGAAAATTAAATGCACATTCCTAATATATTAATATTGATAATAATAATGTGTGTTAGTGAGTGAGTGTGTATTAACCCTGTGTGTGTGTGTGTGTGTGTGTGTGTACTCACGCGTTGGGGGTGTAGATATACAGACAGACAGACAGACAGACAGACTGTTATAGATGCTTTTGCATGTGAATACGAATGTTTTTCATTGATTAAGACGTGTTGTTGATGACGTTGTAACACACTGGAAGAGACAGGAGACTGGCTTTGGAATGAGAGTCTAAAAAAACATTTATTTTGATTTATCAAAAGCACAGTCATGCATTGATATGTATTATCTCCGCAAAGCCACAAGAGGGCAGCATTGGCCCATATTGGAACTTTTTTTTTTGGACTCAGCACTTAGAAAGATGTTTCGCTTATAACTCCAGAACCGTAGGTCCTAGAGACTTGAAACCAAGTTATGTCCAACATAATTCGGGCACGCTGAACACACTGGAGTTGTCCCCGAGTCTCTACGACCTTCCGTTCAGGAGATACAGAACTTTTAAACATAAAAACACTCATAACTCGGAAACCAAAGCTCCTAGAGCCTCGGGGGTAGCACCATTGGAAAGCCCATCCCAAAATTAGTCTAGTAGGCCACTTTAAATGTCAACTTTACCTTTTCAAGGAGAGTTATTTGACGATGGCCCTTTGGGCCATCCTGGTTAAAACCCCCTTATCCTAGCCCAGCTTCCACATTCAGATTCCACATTCCACATTCAGCTTCCACATTCAGATTCCACATTCAGCTTCCACATTCCACATTCAGATTCCACATTCAGATTCCACATTCCGATTCCACATTCAAATTCCACATTCAGATTCCACATTCCACATTCAGATTCCACATTCAGATTCCACATTCCACATTCAGATTCCACATTCAGATTCCAACTTTTTACATAGGGTTTTTAGAAAACTTCACTACAGACCATTACCAGACCACTCGAAATGGCCTGAAACGTGCTCATAGACACTTCCTGGGGGAACTTTTTTTTTTTGGACTCAACACTTAGAGATATTTTCAATGACGCCCATTCATTCCCATTGGGCCGACGTTTTCGCTTATAACTCCAGAACCGTAGGTCCTAGAGACTTGAAACCAAGTTCTGTCCGACATAATTCGGCCACGCTGAACACACTGGAGTTGTCCCCGAGTCTCTACGACCTTCCGTTCAGGAGATACAGAACTTTTAAACATAAAAACACTCATAACTCGGAAACCAAAGCTCCTAGAGCCTCGGGGGTAGCACCATTGGAAAGCCCATCCCAAAATTAGTCTAGTAGGCCACTTTAAATGTCAACTTTACCTTTTCAAGGAGAGTTATTTGACGATGGCCCTTTGGGCCATCCTGGTTAAAACCCCCTTATCCTAGTCATGCACTGATATGTATTATCTCCGCAAAGCCACAAGAGGGCAGCATTGGCCCATATTGGAACTTTTTTTTTTGGACTCAGCACTTAGAAAGATGTTTCGCTTATAACTCCAGAACCGTAGGTCCTAGAGACTTGAAACCAGTTATGTCCGACATAATTCGGGCACGCTGAACACACTGGAGTTGTCCCCGAGTCTCTACGACCTTCCGTTCAGGAGATACAGAACTTTTAAACATAAAAAAACTCATAACTCGGAAACCAAAGCTCCTAGAGCCTCGGGGGTAGCACCATTGGAAAGCCCATCCCAAAATTAGTCTAGTAGGCCACTTTAAATGTCAACTTTACCTTTTCAAGGAGAGTTATTTGACGATGGCCCTTTGGGCCATCCTGGTTAAAACCCCCTTATCCTAGCCCAGCTTCCACATTCAGATTCCACATTCCACATTCAGCTTCCACATTCAGATTCCACATTCAGATTCCACATTCCACATTCAGATTCCACATTCAGATTCCACATTCCGATTCCACATTCAGATTCCACATTCAGATTCCACATTCCACATTCAGATTCCACATTCAGATTCCACATTCCACATTCAGATTCCACATTCAGATTCCAACTTTTTACATAGGGTTTTTAGAAAACTTCACTACAGACCATTACCAGACCACTCGAAATGGCCTGAAACGTGCTCATAGACACTTCCTGGGGGAACTTTTTTTTTTTGGACTCAACACTTAGAGATATTTTCAATGACGCCCATTCATTCCCATTGGGCCGACGTTTTCGCTTATAACTCCAGAACCGTAGGTCCTAGAGACTTGAAACCAAGTTCCGTCAGACATAATTCCGCCACGCTGAACACACTGGAGTTGTCCCCGAGTCTCTACGACCTTCCGTTCAGGAGATACAGAACTTTTAAACATAAAAACACTCATAACTCGGAAACCAAAGCTCCTAGAGCCTCGGGGGTAGCACCATTGGAAAGCCCATCCCAAAATTAGTCTAGTAGGCCACTTTAAATGTCAACTTTACCTTTTCAAGGAGAGTTATTTGACGATGGCCCTTTGGGCCATCCTGGTTAAAACCCCCTTATCCTAGTCATGCACTGATATGTATTATCTCCGCAAAGCCACAAGAGGGCAGCATTGGCCCATATTGGAACTTTTTTTTTCGGACTCAGCACTTAGAAAGATGTTTCGCTTATAACTCCAGAACCGTAGGTCCTAGAGACTTGAAACCAAGTTCTGTCCGACATAATTCGGGCACGCTGAACACACTGGAGTTGTCCCCGAGTCTCTACGACCTTCCGTTCAGGAGATACAGAACTTTTAAACATAAAAACACTGGAAACTCAAAGAAGGAAAGCTCCTAGAGCCTCGGGGGTAGCACCATAGGAAAGCCCATCCCAACATTTGTCTAGTAGGCCAGTTTAAATGTCAACTTTACCTTTTCAAGGAGAGTTATTTGACGATGGCCCTTTGGGCCATCCTGGTTAAAACCCCCTTATCCTAACCCTAACCCTAACCCTAACCCTACTTATCTTTTTAGAGATGGACTTCATGTGCAGCTTCACGGGCAAGGCTATGGCGAAATAGAAACAGAAAGAGCAGAGCAGAGACATGTTAGTCCAATAATACAATACATATATTTTTTTGTATTTGATTATGAGCACCTTATGTCACATTCAACCATGAATGAGTTACCTATTTAGACGGGGCAGAGGAGTTGTAGTCCATTGTGAAGGCTTTGTTTTGTCCGTCTGTAAAACAGAAAAAAAATATTTATTGTCTATACAGACAGACAGACAGACAGACAGACAGACAGACAGACAGACAGACAGACAGACAGACAGACAGAGGGAGAGACAGACAGACAGACAGACAGAGGGAGAGACAGACAGAGAGAGAGAGAGAGAGAGGGAGAGACAGACAGAGGGAGAGAGAGACAGACAGAGAGACACACACACACACACACACACACACACACACACACAGGTCAGAAAATTAAATGCACATTCCTAATATATTAATATTGATAATAATAATGTGTGTTAGTGAGTGAGTGTGTATTAACCCTGTGTGTGTGTGTGTGTGTGTGTGTACTCACGCGTTGGGGGTGTAGACATACAGACAGACAGACAGACAGACAGACTGTTATAGATGCTTTTGCATGTGAATACGAATGTTTTTCATTGATTAAGACGTGTTGTTGATGACGTTGTAACACACTGGAAGAGACAGGAGACTGGCTTTGGAATGAGAGTCTAAAAAAACATTTATTTTGATTTATCAAAAGCACAGTCATGCATTGATATGTATTATCTCCGCAAAGCCACAAGAGGGCAGCATTGGCCCATATTGGAACTTTTTTTTTTGGACTCAGCACTTAGAAAGATGTTTCGCTTATAACTCCAGAACCGTAGGTCCTAGAGACTTGAAACCAAGTTATGTCCGACATAATTCGGCCACGCTGAACACACTGGAGTTGTCCCCGAGTCTCTACGACCTTCCGTTCAGGAGATACAGAACTTTTAAACATAAAAACACTCATAACTCGGAAACCAAAGCTCCCAGAGCCTCGGGGGTAGCACCATTGGAAAGCCCATCCCAAAATTAGTCTAGTAGGCCACTTTAAATGTCAACTTTACCTTTTCAAGGAGAGTTATTTGACGATGGCCCTTTGGGCCATCCTGGTTAAAACCCCCTTATCCTAGCCCAGCTTCCACATTCAGATTCCACATTCCACATTCAGCTTCCACATTCAGATTCCACATTCCACATTCAGCTTCCACATTCAGATTCCACATTCAGATTCCACATTCCACATTCAGCTTCCACATTCAGATTCCACATTCAGATTCCACATTCCACATTCAGATTCCACATTCAGATTCCACATTCCACATTCAGATTCCACATTCAGATTCCAACTTTTTACATAGGGTTTTTAGAAAACTTCACTACAGACCATTACCAGACCACTCGAAATGGCCTGAAACGTGCTCATAGACACTTCCTGGGGGAACTTTTTTTTTTTGGACTCAACACTTAGAGATATTTTCAATGACGCCCATTCATTCCCATTGGGCCGACGTTTTCGCTTATAACTCCAGAACCGTAGGTCCTAGAGACTTGAAACCAAGTTCTGTCCGACATAATTCGGCCACGCTGAACACACTGGAGTTGTCCCCGAGTCTCTACGACCTTCCGTTCAGGAGATACAGAACTTTTAAACATAAAAACACTCATAACTCGGAAACCAAAGCTCCTAGAGCCTCGGGGGTAGCACCATTGGAAAGCCCATCCCAAAATTAGTCTAGTAGGCCACTTTAAATGTCAACTTTACCTTTTCAAGGAGAGTTATTTGACGATGGCCCTTTGGGCCATCCTGGTTAAAACCCCCTTATCCTAACCCTAACCCTAACCCTAACCCTAACCCTAACCCTAACCCTAACCCTAACCCTAACCCTAACCCTAACCCTAACCCTAACCCTAACCCTAACCCTAACCCTAACCCTAACCCTAACCCCTACCCTAACCCTAACCCTAACCCTAACCCTAACCCTAACCCTAACCCTAACCCTAACCCTAACCCTAACCCCTAACCCTAACCCTAACCCTAACCCTAACCCTAACCCTAACCCTAACCCTAACCCTAACCCTAACCCTAACCCTAACCCTAACCCTAACCCTAACCCTAACCCCTAACCCTAACCCTAACCCTAACCCTAACCCTAACCCTAACCCTAACCCTAACCCTAACCCTAACCCTAACCCTAACCCTAACCCTAACCCTAACCCTAACCCTAACCCTAACCCTAACCCTAACCCTAACCCTAACCCTAACCCTAGAGCCTCGGGGGTAGCACCATTGGAAAGCCCATCCCAAAATTAGTCTAGTAGGCCACTTTAAATGTCAACTTTACCTTTTCAAGGAGAGTTATTTGACGATGGCCCTTTGGGCCATCCTGGTTAAAACCCCCTTATCCTAGCCCAGCTTCCACATTCAGATTCCACATTCCACATTCAGCTTCCACATTCAGATTCCACATTCAGATTCCACATTCCACATTCAGATTCCACATTCAGATTCCACATTCCGATTCCACATTCAGATTCCACATTCAGATTCCACATTCCACATTCAGATTCCACATTCAGATTCCACATTCCACATTCAGATTCCACATTCAGATTCCAACTTTTTACATAGGGTTTTTAGAAAACTTCACTACAGACCATTACCAGACCACTCGAAATGGCCTGAAACGTGCTCATAGACACTTCCTGGGGGAACTTTTTTTTTTTGGACTCAACACTTAGAGATATTTTCAATGACGCCCATTCATTCCCATTGGGCCGACGTTTTCGCTTATAACTCCAGAACCGTAGGTCCTAGAGACTTGAAACCAAGTTCCGTCAGACATAATTCCGCCACGCTGAACACACTGGAGTTGTCCCCGAGTCTCTACGACCTTCCGTTCAGGAGATACAGAACTTTTAAACATAAAAACACTCATAACTCGGAAACCAAAGCTCCTAGAGCCTCGGGGGTAGCACCATTGGAAAGCCCATCCCAAAATTAGTCTAGTAGGCCACTTTAAATGTCAACTTTACCTTTTCAAGGAGAGTTATTTGACGATGGCCCTTTGGGCCATCCTGGTTAAAACCCCCTTATCCTAGTCATGCACTGATATGTATTATCTCCGCAAAGCCACAAGAGGGCAGCATTGGCCCATATTGGAACTTTTTTTTTCGGACTCAGCACTTAGAAAGATGTTTCGCTTATAACTCCAGAACCGTAGGTCCTAGAGACTTGAAACCAAGTTCTGTCCGACATAATTCGGGCACGCTGAACACACTGGAGTTGTCCCCGAGTCTCTACGACCTTCCGTTCAGGAGATACAGAACTTTTAAACATAAAAACACTGGAAACTCAAAGAAGGAAAGCTCCTAGAGCCTCGGGGGTAGCACCATAGGAAAGCCCATCCCAACATTTGTCTAGTAGGCCAGTTTAAATGTCAACTTTACCTTTTCAAGGAGAGTTATTTGACGATGGCCCTTTGGGCCATCCTGGTTAAAACCCCCTTATCCTAACCCTAACCCTAACCCTAACCCTACTTATCTTTTTAGAGATGGACTTCATGTGCAGCTTCACGGGCAAGGCTATGGCGAAATAGAAACAGAAAGAGCAGAGCAGAGACATGTTAGTCCAATAATACAATACATATATTTTTTTGTATTTGATTATGAGCACCTTATGTCACATTCAACCATGAATGAGTTACCTATTTAGACGGGGCAGAGGAGTTGTAGTCCATTGTGAAGGCTTTGTTTTGTCCGTCTGTAAAACAGAAAAAAAATATTTATTGTCTATACAGACAGACAGACAGACAGACAGACAGACAGACAGACAGACAGACAGACAGACAGACAGACAGAGGGAGAGACAGACAGACAGACAGACAGAGGGAGAGACAGACAGAGAGAGAGAGAGAGAGAGGGAGAGACAGACAGAGGGAGAGAGAGACAGACAGAGAGACACACACACACACACACACACACACACACACACACAGGTCAGAAAATTAAATGCACATTCCTAATATATTAATATTGATAATAATAATGTGTGTTAGTGAGTGAGTGTGTATTAACCCTGTGTGTGTGTGTGTGTGTGTGTGTACTCACGCGTTGGGGGTGTAGACATACAGACAGACAGACAGACAGACAGACTGTTATAGATGCTTTTGCATGTGAATACGAATGTTTTTCATTGATTAAGACGTGTTGTTGATGACGTTGTAACACACTGGAAGAGACAGGAGACTGGCTTTGGAATGAGAGTCTAAAAAAACATTTATTTTGATTTATCAAAAGCACAGTCATGCATTGATATGTATTATCTCCGCAAAGCCACAAGAGGGCAGCATTGGCCCATATTGGAACTTTTTTTTTTGGACTCAGCACTTAGAAAGATGTTTCGCTTATAACTCCAGAACCGTAGGTCCTAGAGACTTGAAACCAAGTTATGTCCGACATAATTCGGCCACGCTGAACACACTGGAGTTGTCCCCGAGTCTCTACGACCTTCCGTTCAGGAGATACAGAACTTTTAAACATAAAAACACTCATAACTCGGAAACCAAAGCTCCCAGAGCCTCGGGGGTAGCACCATTGGAAAGCCCATCCCAAAATTAGTCTAGTAGGCCACTTTAAATGTCAACTTTACCTTTTCAAGGAGAGTTATTTGACGATGGCCCTTTGGGCCATCCTGGTTAAAACCCCCTTATCCTAGCCCAGCTTCCACATTCAGATTCCACATTCCACATTCAGCTTCCACATTCAGATTCCACATTCCACATTCAGCTTCCACATTCAGATTCCACATTCAGATTCCACATTCCACATTCAGCTTCCACATTCAGATTCCACATTCAGATTCCACATTCCACATTCAGATTCCACATTCAGATTCCACATTCCACATTCAGATTCCACATTCAGATTCCAACTTTTTACATAGGGTTTTTAGAAAACTTCACTACAGACCATTACCAGACCACTCGAAATGGCCTGAAACGTGCTCATAGACACTTCCTGGGGGAACTTTTTTTTTTTGGACTCAACACTTAGAGATATTTTCAATGACGCCCATTCATTCCCATTGGGCCGACGTTTTCGCTTATAACTCCAGAACCGTAGGTCCTAGAGACTTGAAACCAAGTTCTGTCCGACATAATTCGGCCACGCTGAACACACTGGAGTTGTCCCCGAGTCTCTACGACCTTCCGTTCAGGAGATACAGAACTTTTAAACATAAAAACACTCATAACTCGGAAACCAAAGCTCCTAGAGCCTCGGGGGTAGCACCATTGGAAAGCCCATCCCAAAATTAGTCTAGTAGGCCACTTTAAATGTCAACTTTACCTTTTCAAGGAGAGTTATTTGACGATGGCCCTTTGGGCCATCCTGGTTAAAACCCCCTTATCCTAACCCTAACCCTAACCCTAACCCTAACCCTAACCCTAACCCTAACCCTAACCCTAACCCTAACCCTAACCCTAACCCTAACCCTAACCCTAACCCTAACCCTAACCCTAACCCTAACCCTAACCCTAACCCTAACCCTAACCCCTAACCCTAACCCTAACCCTAACCCTAACCCTAACCCTAACCCTAACCCTAACCCTAACCCTAACCCTAACCCTAACCCTAACCCTAACCCTAACCCTAACCCTAACCCTAACCCTAACCCTAACCCTAACCCTAACCCTAACCCTAACCCTACCCTAACCCTAACCCTAACCCTAACCCTAACCCTAACCCTAACCCTAACCCTAACCCTAACCCTAACCCTAACCCTAACCCTAACCCTAACCCTAACCCTAACCCTAACCCTAACCCTAACCCTAACCCTAACCCTAACCCTAGAGCCTCGGGGGTAGCACCATTGGAAAGCCCATCCCAAAATTAGTCTAGTAGGCCACTTTAAATGTCAACTTTACCTTTTCAAGGAGAGTTATTTGACGATGGCCCTTTGGGCCATCCTGGTTAAAACCCCCTTATCCTAGCCCAGCTTCCACATTCAGATTCCACATTCCACATTCAGCTTCCACATTCAGATTCCACATTCAGATTCCACATTCCACATTCAGATTCCACATTCAGATTCCACATTCCGATTCCACATTCAGATTCCACATTCAGATTCCACATTCCACATTCAGATTCCACATTCAGATTCCACATTCCACATTCAGATTCCACATTCAGATTCCAACTTTTTACATAGGGTTTTTAGAAAACTTCACTACAGACCATTACCAGACCACTCGAAATGGCCTGAAACGTGCTCATAGACACTTCCTGGGGGAACTTTTTTTTTTTGGACTCAACACTTAGAGATATTTTCAATGACGCCCATTCATTCCCATTGGGCCGACGTTTTCGCTTATAACTCCAGAACCGTAGGTCCTAGAGACTTGAAACCAAGTTCCGTCAGACATAATTCCGCCACGCTGAACACACTGGAGTTGTCCCCGAGTCTCTACGACCTTCCGTTCAGGAGATACAGAACTTTTAAACATAAAAACACTCATAACTCGGAAACCAAAGCTCCTAGAGCCTCGGGGGTAGCACCATTGGAAAGCCCATCCCAAAATTAGTCTAGTAGGCCACTTTAAATGTCAACTTTACCTTTTCAAGGAGAGTTATTTGACGATGGCCCTTTGGGCCATCCTGGTTAAAACCCCCTTATCCTAGTCATGCACTGATATGTATTATCTCCGCAAAGCCACAAGAGGGCAGCATTGGCCCATATTGGAACTTTTTTTTTCGGACTCAGCACTTAGAAAGATGTTTCGCTTATAACTCCAGAACCGTAGGTCCTAGAGACTTGAAACCAAGTTCTGTCCGACATAATTCGGGCACGCTGAACACACTGGAGTTGTCCCCGAGTCTCTACGACCTTCCGTTCAGGAGATACAGAACTTTTAAACATAAAAACACTGGAAACTCAAAGAAGGAAAGCTCCTAGAGCCTCGGGGGTAGCACCATAGGAAAGCCCATCCCAACATTTGTCTAGTAGGCCAGTTTAAATGTCAACTTTACCTTTTCAAGGAGAGTTATTTGACGATGGCCCTTTGGGCCATCCTGGTTAAAACCCCCTTATCCTAACCCTAACCCTAACCCTAACCCTACTTATCTTTTTAGAGATGGACTTCATGTGCAGCTTCACGGGCAAGGCTATGGCGAAATAGAAACAGAAAGAGCAGAGCAGAGACATGTTAGTCCAATAATACAATACATATATTTTTTTGTATTTGATTATGAGCACCTTATGTCACATTCAACCATGAATGAGTTACCTATTTAGACGGGGCAGAGGAGTTGTAGTCCATTGTGAAGGCTTTGTTTTGTCCGTCTGTAAAACAGAAAAAAAATATTTATTGTCTATACAGACAGACAGACAGACAGACAGACAGACAGACAGACAGACAGACAGACAGACAGACAGACAGAGGGAGAGACAGACAGACAGACAGACAGAGGGAGAGACAGACAGAGAGAGAGAGAGAGAGAGGGAGAGACAGACAGAGGGAGAGAGAGACAGACAGAGAGACACACACACACACACACACACACACACACACACACAGGTCAGAAAATTAAATGCACATTCCTAATATATTAATATTGATAATAATAATGTGTGTTAGTGAGTGAGTGTGTATTAACCCTGTGTGTGTGTGTGTGTGTGTGTGTACTCACGCGTTGGGGGTGTAGACATACAGACAGACAGACAGACAGACAGACTGTTATAGATGCTTTTGCATGTGAATACGAATGTTTTTCATTGATTAAGACGTGTTGTTGATGACGTTGTAACACACTGGAAGAGACAGGAGACTGGCTTTGGAATGAGAGTCTAAAAAAACATTTATTTTGATTTATCAAAAGCACAGTCATGCATTGATATGTATTATCTCCGCAAAGCCACAAGAGGGCAGCATTGGCCCATATTGGAACTTTTTTTTTTGGACTCAGCACTTAGAAAGATGTTTCGCTTATAACTCCAGAACCGTAGGTCCTAGAGACTTGAAACCAAGTTATGTCCGACATAATTCGGCCACGCTGAACACACTGGAGTTGTCCCCGAGTCTCTACGACCTTCCGTTCAGGAGATACAGAACTTTTAAACATAAAAACACTCATAACTCGGAAACCAAAGCTCCCAGAGCCTCGGGGGTAGCACCATTGGAAAGCCCATCCCAAAATTAGTCTAGTAGGCCACTTTAAATGTCAACTTTACCTTTTCAAGGAGAGTTATTTGACGATGGCCCTTTGGGCCATCCTGGTTAAAACCCCCTTATCCTAGCCCAGCTTCCACATTCAGATTCCACATTCCACATTCAGCTTCCACATTCAGATTCCACATTCCACATTCAGCTTCCACATTCAGATTCCACATTCAGATTCCACATTCCACATTCAGCTTCCACATTCAGATTCCACATTCAGATTCCACATTCCACATTCAGATTCCACATTCAGATTCCACATTCCACATTCAGATTCCACATTCAGATTCCAACTTTTTACATAGGGTTTTTAGAAAACTTCACTACAGACCATTACCAGACCACTCGAAATGGCCTGAAACGTGCTCATAGACACTTCCTGGGGGAACTTTTTTTTTTTGGACTCAACACTTAGAGATATTTTCAATGACGCCCATTCATTCCCATTGGGCCGACGTTTTCGCTTATAACTCCAGAACCGTAGGTCCTAGAGACTTGAAACCAAGTTCTGTCCGACATAATTCGGCCACGCTGAACACACTGGAGTTGTCCCCGAGTCTCTACGACCTTCCGTTCAGGAGATACAGAACTTTTAAACATAAAAACACTCATAACTCGGAAACCAAAGCTCCTAGAGCCTCGGGGGTAGCACCATTGGAAAGCCCATCCCAAAATTAGTCTAGTAGGCCACTTTAAATGTCAACTTTACCTTTTCAAGGAGAGTTATTTGACGATGGCCCTTTGGGCCATCCTGGTTAAAACCCCCTTATCCTAGTCATGCACTGATATGTATTATCTCCGCAAAGCCACAAGAGGGCAGCATTGGCCCATATTGGAACTTTTTTTTTCGGACTCAGCACTTAGAAAGATGTTTCGCTTATAACTCCAGAACCGTAGGTCCTAGAGACTTGAAACCAAGTTCTGTCCGACATAATTCGGGCACGCTGAACACACTGGACTTGTCCCCGAGTCTCTACGACCTTCCGTTCAGGAGATACAGAACTTTTAAACATAAAAACACTGGAAACTCAAAGAAGGAAAGCTCCTAGAGCCTCGGGGGTAGCACCATAGGAAAGCCCATCCCAACATTTGTCTAGTAGGCCAGTTTAAATGTCAACTTTACCTTTTCAAGGAGAGTTATTTGACGATGGCCCTTTGGGCCATCCTGGTAAAAACCCCCTTATCCTAACCCTAACCCTAACCCTAACCCTACTTATCTTTTTAGAGATGGACTTCATGTGCAGCTTCACGGGCAAGGCTATGGCGAAATAGAAACAGAAAGAGCAGAGCAGAGACATGTTAGTCCAATAATACAATACATATATTTTTTTGTATTTGATTATGAGCACCTTATGTCACATTCAACCATGAATGAGTTACCTATTTAGACGGGGCAGAGGAGTTGTAGTCCATTGTGAAGGCTTTGTTTTGTCCGTCTGTAAAACAGAAAAAAAATATTTATTGTCTATACAGACAGACAGATAGACAGACAGACAGACAGACAGACAGACAGACAGACAGACAGACAGACAGAGGGAGAGACAGACAGACAGACAGACAGAGGGAGAGACAGACAGAGAGAGAGAGAGAGAGAGGGAGAGACAGACAGAGGGAGAGAGAGACAGACAGAGAGACACACACACACACACACACACACACACACACAGGTCAGAAAATTAAATGCACATTCCTAATATATTAATATTGATAATAATAATGTGTGTTAGTGAGTGAGTGTGTATTAACCCTGTGTGTGTGTGTGTGTGTGTGTGTGTACTCACGCGTTGGGGGTGTAGATATACAGACAGACAGACAGACAGACAGACTGTTATAGATGCTTTTGCATGTGAATACGAATGTTTTTCATTGATTAAGACGTGTTGTTGATGACGTTGTAACACACTGGAAGAGACAGGAGACTGGCTTTGGAATGAGAGTCTAAAAAAACATTTATTTTGATTTATCAAAAGCACAGTCATGCATTGATATGTATTATCTCCGCAAAGCCACAAGAGGGCAGCATTGGCCCATATTGGAACTTTTTTTTTTGGACTCAGCACTTAGAAAGATGTTTCGCTTATAACTCCAGAACCGTAGGTCCTAGAGACTTGAAACCAAGTTATGTCCAACATAATTCGGGCACGCTGAACACACTGGAGTTGTCCCCGAGTCTCTACGACCTTCCGTTCAGGAGATACAGAACTTTTAAACATAAAAACACTCATAACTCGGAAACCAAAGCTCCTAGAGCCTCGGGGGTAGCACCATTGGAAAGCCCATCCCAAAATTAGTCTAGTAGGCCACTTTAAATGTCAACTTTACCTTTTCAAGGAGAGTTATTTGACGATGGCCCTTTGGGCCATCCTGGTTAAAACCCCCTTATCCTAGCCCAGCTTCCACATTCAGATTCCACATTCCACATTCAGCTTCCACATTCAGATTCCACATTCAGATTCCACATTCCACATTCAGATTCCACATTCAGATTCCACATTCCGATTCCACATTCAGATTCCACATTCAGATTCCACATTCCACATTCAGATTCCACATTCAGATTCCACATTCCACATTCAGATTCCACATTCAGATTCCAACTTTTTACATAGGGTTTTTAGAAAACTTCACTACAGACCATTACCAGACCACTCGAAATGGCCTGAAACGTGCTCATAGACACTTCCTGGGGGAACTTTTTTTTTTTGGACTCAACACTTAGAGATATTTTCAATGACGCCCATTCATTCCCATTGGGCCGACGTTTTCGCTTATAACTCCAGAACCGTAGGTCCTAGAGACTTGAAACCAAGTTCCGTCGACATAATTCCGCCACGCTGAACACACTGGAGTTGTCCCCGAGTCTCTACGACCTTCCGGTCAGGAGATACAGAACTTTTAAACATAAAAACACTCATAACTCGGAAAACAAAGCTCCTAGAGCCTCGGGGGTAGCACCATTGGAAAGCCCATCCCAAAATTAGTCTAGTAGGCCACTTTAAATGTCAACTTTACCTTTTCAAGGAGAGTTATTTGACGATGGCCCTTTGGGCCATCCTGGTTAAAACCCCCTTATCCTAGTCATGCACTGATATGTATTATCTCCGCAAAGCCACAAGAGGGCAGCATTGGCCCATATTTGAACTTTTTTTTTCGGACTCAGCACTTAGAAAGATGTTTCGCTTATAACTCCAGAACCGTAGGTCCTAGAGACTTGAAACCAAGTTCTGTCCGACATAATTCGGGCACGCTGAACACACTGGAGTTGTCCCCGAGTCTCTACGACCTTCCGTTCAGGAGATACAGAACTTTTAAACATACAAACACTGGAAACTCAAAGAAGGAAAGCTCCTAGAGCCTCGGGGGTAGCACCATAGGAAAGCCCATCCCAACATTTGTCTAGTAGGCCAGTTTAAATGTCAACTTTACCTTTTCAAGGAGAGTTATTTGACGATGGCCCTTTGGGCCATCCTGGTTAAAACCCCCTTATCCTAACCCTAACCCTAACCCTAACCCTACTTATCTTTTTAGAGATGGACTTCATGTGCAGCTTCACGGGCAAGGCTATGGCGAAATAGAAACAGAAAGAGCAGAGCAGAGACATGTTAGTCCAATAATACAATACATATATTTTTTTGTATTTGATTATGAGCACCTTATGTCACATTCAACCATGAATGAGTTACCTATTTAGACGGGGCAGAGGAGTTGTAGTCCATTGTGAAGGCTTTGTTTTGTCCGTCTGTAAAACAGAAAAAAAATATTTATTGTCTATACAGACAGACAGATAGACAGACAGACAGACAGACAGACAGACAGACAGACAGACAGAGGGAGAGACAGACAGACAGACAGACAGAGGGAGAGACAGACAGAGAGAGAGAGAGAGAGAGGGAGAGACAGACAGAGGGAGAGAGAGACAGACAGAGAGACACACACACACACACACACACACACACAGGTCAGAAAATTAAATGCACATTCCTAATATATTAATATTGATAATAATAATGTGTGTTAGTGAGTGAGTGTGTATTAACCCTGTGTGTGTGTGTGTGTTTGTGTACTCACGCGTTGGGGGTGTAGACATACAGACAGACAGACAGACAGACAGACTGTTATAGATGCTTTTGCATGTGAATACGAATGTTTTTCATTGATTAAGACGTGTTGTTGATGACGTTGTAACACACTGGAAGAGACAGGAGACTGGCTTTGGAATGAGAGTCTAAAAAAACATTTATTTTGATTTATCAAAAGCACAGTCATGCATTGATATGTATTATCTCCGCAAAGCCACAAGAGGGCAGCATTGGCCCATATTGGAACTTTTTTTTTTGGACTCAGCACTTAGAAAGATGTTTCGCTTATAACTCCAGAACCGTAGGTCCTAGAGACTTGAAACCAAGTTCTGTCCGACATAATTCGGGCACGCTGAACACACTGGAGTTATCCCCGAGTCTCTACGACCTTCCGTTCAGGAGATACAGAACTTTTAAACATAAAAACACTGGAAACTCAAAGAAGGAAAGCTCCTAGAGCCTCGGGGGTAGCACCATAGGAAAGCCCATCCCAACATTTGTCTAGTAGGCCAGTTTAAATGTCAACTTTACCTTTTCAAGGGAGCCCAGCTTCCACATTCAGATTCCACATTCCACATTCAGCTTCCACATTCAGATTCCACATTCAGATTCCACATTCCACATTCAGATTCCACATTCAGATTCCACATTCCGATTCCACATTCAGATTCCACATTCAGATTCCACATTCCACATTCAGATTCCACATTCAGATTCCACATTCCACATTCAGATTCCACATTCAGATTCCAACTTTTTACATAGGGTTTTTAGAAAACTTCACTACAGACCATTACCAGACCACTCGAAATGGCCTGAAACGTGCTCATAGACACTTCCTGGGGGAACTTTTTTTTTTTGGACTCAACACTTAGAGATATTTTCAATGACGCCCATTCATTCCCATTGGGCCGACGTTTTCGCTTATAACTCCAGAACCGTAGGTCCTAGAGACTTGAAACCAAGTTCCGTCGACATAATTCGGCCACGCTGAACACACTGGAGTTGTCCCCGAGTCTCTACGACCTTCCGGTCAGGAGATACAGAACTTTTAAACATAAAAACACTCATAACTCGGAAAACAAAGCTCCTAGAGCCTCGGGGGTAGCACCATTGGAAAGCCCATCCCAAAATTAGTCTAGTAGGCCACTTTAAATGTCAACTTTACCTTTTCAAGGAGAGTTATTTGACGATGGCCCTTTGGGCCATCCTGGTTAAAACCCCCTTATCCTAACCCTAACCCTAACCCTAACCCTAACCCTAACCCTAACCCTAACCCCTAACCCTAACCCTAACCCTAACCCTAACCCTAACCCTAACCCTAACCCTAACCCTAACCCTAACCCTAACCCTACTTATCTTTTTAGAGATGGACTTCATGTGCAGCTTCACGGGCAAGGCTATGGCGAAATAGAAACAGAAAGAGCAGAGCAGAGACATGTTAGTCCAATAATACAATACATATATTTTTTTGTATTTGATTATGAGCACCTTATGTCACATTCAACCATGAATGAGTTACCTATTTAGACGGGGCAGAGGAGTTGTAGTCCATTGTGAAGGCTTTGTTTTGTCCGTCTGTAAAACAGAAAAAAAATATTTATTGTCTATACAGACAGACAGATAGACAGACAGACAGACAGACAGACAGACAGACAGACAGACAGACAGACAGAGGGAGAGACAGACAGAGAGAGAGAGAGAGAGGGAGAGACAGACAGAGGGAGAGAGAGACAGACAGAGAGACACACACACACACACACACACACACACACACACACACAGGTCAGAAAATTAAATGCACATTCCTAATATATTAATATTGATAATAATAATGTGTGTTAGTGAGTGAGTGTGTATTAACCCTGTGTGTGTGTGTGTGTGTGTGTACTCACGCGTTGGGGGTGTACACATACAGACAGACAGACAGACAGACAGACAGACTGTTATAGATGCTTTTGCATGTGAATACGAATGTTTTTCATTGATTAAGACGTGTTGTTGATGACGTTGTAACACACTGGAAGAGACAGGAGACTGGCTTTGGAATGAGAGTCTAAAAAAACATTTATTTTGATTTATCAAAAGCACAGTCATGCATTGATATGTATTATCTCCGCAAAGCCACAAGAGGGCAGCATTGGCCCATATTGGAAATTTTTTTTTTGGACTCAGCACTTAGAAAGATGTTTCGCTTATAACTCCAGAACCGTAGGTCCTAGAGACTTGAAACCAAGTTATGTCCGACATAATTCGGGCACGCTGAACACACTGGAGTTGTCCCCGAGTCTCTACGACCTTCCGTTCAGGAGATACAGAACTTTTAAACATAAAAACACTCATAACTCGGAAACCAAAGCTCCTAGAGCCTCGGGGGTAGCACCATTGGAAAGCCCATCCCAAAATTAGTCTAGTAGGCCACTTTAAATGTCAACTTTACCTTTTCAAGGAGAGTTATTTGACGATGGCCCTTTGGGCCATCCTGGTTAAAACCCCCTTATCCTAGCCCAGCTTCCACATTCAGATTCCACATTCCACATTCAGCTTCCACATTCAGATTCCACATTCAGATTCCACATTCCACATTCAGATTCCACATTCAGATTCCACATTCCGATTCCACATTCAGATTCCACATTCAGATTCCACATTCCACATTCAGATTCCACATTCAGATTCCACATTCCACATTCAGATTCCACATTCAGATTCCAACTTTTTACATAGGGTTTTTAGAAAACTTCACTACAGACCATTACCAGACCACTCGAAATGGCCTGAAACGTGCTCATAGACACTTCCTGGGGGAACTTTTTTTTTTTGGACTCAACACTTAGAGATATTTTCAATGACGCCCATTCATTCCCATTGGGCCGACGTTTTCGCTTATAACTCCAGAACCGTAGGTCCTAGAGACTTGAAACCAAGTTCCGTCGACATAATTCCGCCACGCTGAACACACTGGAGTTGTCCCCGAGTCTCTACGACCTTCCGGTCAGGAGATACAGAACTTTTAAACATAAAAACACTCATAACTCGGAAAACAAAGCTCCTAGAGCCTCGGGGGTAGCACCATTGGAAAGCCCATCCCAAAATTAGTCTAGTAGGCCACTTTAAATGTCAACTTTACCTTTTCAAGGAGAGTTATTTGACGATGGCCCTTTGGGCCATCCTGGTTAAAACCCCCTTATCCTAACCCTAACCCTAACCCTAACCCTAACCCTAACCCTAACCCTAACCCTAACCCTAACCCTAACCCTAACCCTAACCCTAACCCTAACCCTAACCCTAACCCTAACCCTAACCC
>CASHTC010000607.1:60000-67500 GCA_949357725.1 Hyperoplus immaculatus
AACTTTTAAACATACAAACACTGGAAACTCAAAGAAGGAAAGCTCCTAGAGCCTCGGGGGTAGCACCATAGGAAAGCCCATCCCAACATTTGTCTAGTAGGCCAGTTTAAATGTCAACTTTACCTTTTCAAGGAGAGTTATTTGACGATGGCCCTTTGGGCCATCCTGGTTAAAACCCCCTTATCCTAACCCTAACCCTAACCCTAACCCTACTTATCTTTTTAGAGATGGACTTCATGTGCAGCTTCACGGGCAAGGCTATGGCGAAATAGAAACAGAAAGAGCAGAGCAGAGACATGTTAGTCCAATAATACAATACATATATTTTTTTGTATTTGATTATGAGCACCTTATGTCACATTCAACCATGAATGAGTTACCTATTTAGACGGGGCAGAGGAGTTGTAGTCCATTGTGAAGGCTTTGTTTTGTCCGTCTGTAAAACAGAAAAAAAATATTTATTGTCTATACAGACAGACAGATAGACAGACAGACAGACAGACAGACAGACAGACAGACAGACAGAGGGAGAGACAGACAGACAGACAGACAGAGGGAGAGACAGACAGAGAGAGAGAGAGAGAGAGGGAGAGACAGACAGAGGGAGAGAGAGACAGACAGAGAGACACACACACACACACACACACACACACAGGTCAGAAAATTAAATGCACATTCCTAATATATTAATATTGATAATAATAATGTGTGTTAGTGAGTGAGTGTGTATTAACCCTGTGTGTGTGTGTGTGTTTGTGTACTCACGCGTTGGGGGTGTAGACATACAGACAGACAGACAGACAGACAGACTGTTATAGATGCTTTTGCATGTGAATACGAATGTTTTTCATTGATTAAGACGTGTTGTTGATGACGTTGTAACACACTGGAAGAGACAGGAGACTGGCTTTGGAATGAGAGTCTAAAAAAACATTTATTTTGATTTATCAAAAGCACAGTCATGCATTGATATGTATTATCTCCGCAAAGCCACAAGAGGGCAGCATTGGCCCATATTGGAACTTTTTTTTTTGGACTCAGCACTTAGAAAGATGTTTCGCTTATAACTCCAGAACCGTAGGTCCTAGAGACTTGAAACCAAGTTCTGTCCGACATAATTCGGGCACGCTGAACACACTGGAGTTATCCCCGAGTCTCTACGACCTTCCGTTCAGGAGATACAGAACTTTTAAACATAAAAACACTGGAAACTCAAAGAAGGAAAGCTCCTAGAGCCTCGGGGGTAGCACCATAGGAAAGCCCATCCCAACATTTGTCTAGTAGGCCAGTTTAAATGTCAACTTTACCTTTTCAAGGGAGCCCAGCTTCCACATTCAGATTCCACATTCCACATTCAGCTTCCACATTCAGATTCCACATTCAGATTCCACATTCCACATTCAGATTCCACATTCAGATTCCACATTCCGATTCCACATTCAGATTCCACATTCAGATTCCACATTCCACATTCAGATTCCACATTCAGATTCCACATTCCACATTCAGATTCCACATTCAGATTCCAACTTTTTACATAGGGTTTTTAGAAAACTTCACTACAGACCATTACCAGACCACTCGAAATGGCCTGAAACGTGCTCATAGACACTTCCTGGGGGAACTTTTTTTTTTTGGACTCAACACTTAGAGATATTTTCAATGACGCCCATTCATTCCCATTGGGCCGACGTTTTCGCTTATAACTCCAGAACCGTAGGTCCTAGAGACTTGAAACCAAGTTCCGTCGACATAATTCGGCCACGCTGAACACACTGGAGTTGTCCCCGAGTCTCTACGACCTTCCGGTCAGGAGATACAGAACTTTTAAACATAAAAACACTCATAACTCGGAAAACAAAGCTCCTAGAGCCTCGGGGGTAGCACCATTGGAAAGCCCATCCCAAAATTAGTCTAGTAGGCCACTTTAAATGTCAACTTTACCTTTTCAAGGAGAGTTATTTGACGATGGCCCTTTGGGCCATCCTGGTTAAAACCCCCTTATCCTAACCCTAACCCTAACCCTAACCCTAACCCTAACCCTAACCCTAACCCCTAACCCTAACCCTAACCCTAACCCTAACCCTAACCCTAACCCTAACCCTAACCCTAACCCTAACCCTACTTATCTTTTTAGAGATGGACTTCATGTGCAGCTTCACGGGCAAGGCTATGGCGAAATAGAAACAGAAAGAGCAGAGCAGAGACATGTTAGTCCAATAATACAATACATATATTTTTTTGTATTTGATTATGAGCACCTTATGTCACATTCAACCATGAATGAGTTACCTATTTAGACGGGGCAGAGGAGTTGTAGTCCATTGTGAAGGCTTTGTTTTGTCCGTCTGTAAAACAGAAAAAAAATATTTATTGTCTATACAGACAGACAGATAGACAGACAGACAGACAGACAGACAGACAGACAGACAGACAGACAGACAGAGGGAGAGACAGACAGAGAGAGAGAGAGAGAGGGAGAGACAGACAGAGGGAGAGAGAGACAGACAGAGAGACACACACACACACACACACACACACACACACACACACAGGTCAGAAAATTAAATGCACATTCCTAATATATTAATATTGATAATAATAATGTGTGTTAGTGAGTGAGTGTGTATTAACCCTGTGTGTGTGTGTGTGTGTGTGTACTCACGCGTTGGGGGTGTACACATACAGACAGACAGACAGACAGACAGACAGACTGTTATAGATGCTTTTGCATGTGAATACGAATGTTTTTCATTGATTAAGACGTGTTGTTGATGACGTTGTAACACACTGGAAGAGACAGGAGACTGGCTTTGGAATGAGAGTCTAAAAAAACATTTATTTTGATTTATCAAAAGCACAGTCATGCATTGATATGTATTATCTCCGCAAAGCCACAAGAGGGCAGCATTGGCCCATATTGGAAATTTTTTTTTTGGACTCAGCACTTAGAAAGATGTTTCGCTTATAACTCCAGAACCGTAGGTCCTAGAGACTTGAAACCAAGTTATGTCCGACATAATTCGGGCACGCTGAACACACTGGAGTTGTCCCCGAGTCTCTACGACCTTCCGTTCAGGAGATACAGAACTTTTAAACATAAAAACACTCATAACTCGGAAACCAAAGCTCCTAGAGCCTCGGGGGTAGCACCATTGGAAAGCCCATCCCAAAATTAGTCTAGTAGGCCACTTTAAATGTCAACTTTACCTTTTCAAGGAGAGTTATTTGACGATGGCCCTTTGGGCCATCCTGGTTAAAACCCCCTTATCCTAGCCCAGCTTCCACATTCAGATTCCACATTCCACATTCAGCTTCCACATTCAGATTCCACATTCAGATTCCACATTCCACATTCAGATTCCACATTCAGATTCCACATTCCGATTCCACATTCAGATTCCACATTCAGATTCCACATTCCACATTCAGATTCCACATTCAGATTCCACATTCCACATTCAGATTCCACATTCAGATTCCAACTTTTTACATAGGGTTTTTAGAAAACTTCACTACAGACCATTACCAGACCACTCGAAATGGCCTGAAACGTGCTCATAGACACTTCCTGGGGGAACTTTTTTTTTTTGGACTCAACACTTAGAGATATTTTCAATGACGCCCATTCATTCCCATTGGGCCGACGTTTTCGCTTATAACTCCAGAACCGTAGGTCCTAGAGACTTGAAACCAAGTTCCGTCGACATAATTCCGCCACGCTGAACACACTGGAGTTGTCCCCGAGTCTCTACGACCTTCCGGTCAGGAGATACAGAACTTTTAAACATAAAAACACTCATAACTCGGAAAACAAAGCTCCTAGAGCCTCGGGGGTAGCACCATTGGAAAGCCCATCCCAAAATTAGTCTAGTAGGCCACTTTAAATGTCAACTTTACCTTTTCAAGGAGAGTTATTTGACGATGGCCCTTTGGGCCATCCTGGTTAAAACCCCCTTATCCTAGTCATGCACTGATATGTATTATCTCCGCAAAGCCACAAGAGGGCAGCATTGGCCCATATTTGAACTTTTTTTTTCGGACTCAGCACTTAGAAAGATGTTTCGCTTATAACTCCAGAACCGTAGGTCCTAGAGACTTGAAACCAAGTTCTGTCCGACATAATTCGGGCACGCTGAACACACTGGAGTTGTCCCCGAGTCTCTACGACCTTCCGTTCAGGAGATACAGAACTTTTAAACATACAAACACTGGAAACTCAAAGAAGGAAAGCTCCTAGAGCCTCGGGGGTAGCACCATAGGAAAGCCCATCCCAACATTTGTCTAGTAGGCCAGTTTAAATGTCAACTTTACCTTTTCAAGGAGAGTTATTTGACGATGGCCCTTTGGGCCATCCTGGTTAAAACCCCCTTATCCTAACCCTAACCCTAACCCTAACCCTACTTATCTTTTTAGAGATGGACTTCATGTGCAGCTTCACGGGCAAGGCTATGGCGAAATAGAAACAGAAAGAGCAGAGCAGAGACATGTTAGTCCAATAATACAATACATATATTTTTTTGTATTTGATTATGAGCACCTTATGTCACATTCAACCATGAATGAGTTACCTATTTAGACGGGGCAGAGGAGTTGTAGTCCATTGTGAAGGCTTTGTTTTGTCCGTCTGTAAAACAGAAAAAAAATATTTATTGTCTATACAGACAGACAGATAGACAGACAGACAGACAGACAGACAGACAGACAGACAGACAGAGGGAGAGACAGACAGACAGACAGACAGAGGGAGAGACAGACAGAGAGAGAGAGAGAGAGAGGGAGAGACAGACAGAGGGAGAGAGAGACAGACAGAGAGACACACACACACACACACACACACACACAGGTCAGAAAATTAAATGCACATTCCTAATATATTAATATTGATAATAATAATGTGTGTTAGTGAGTGAGTGTGTATTAACCCTGTGTGTGTGTGTGTGTTTGTGTACTCACGCGTTGGGGGTGTAGACATACAGACAGACAGACAGACAGACAGACTGTTATAGATGCTTTTGCATGTGAATACGAATGTTTTTCATTGATTAAGACGTGTTGTTGATGACGTTGTAACACACTGGAAGAGACAGGAGACTGGCTTTGGAATGAGAGTCTAAAAAAACATTTATTTTGATTTATCAAAAGCACAGTCATGCATTGATATGTATTATCTCCGCAAAGCCACAAGAGGGCAGCATTGGCCCATATTGGAACTTTTTTTTTTGGACTCAGCACTTAGAAAGATGTTTCGCTTATAACTCCAGAACCGTAGGTCCTAGAGACTTGAAACCAAGTTCTGTCCGACATAATTCGGGCACGCTGAACACACTGGAGTTATCCCCGAGTCTCTACGACCTTCCGTTCAGGAGATACAGAACTTTTAAACATAAAAACACTGGAAACTCAAAGAAGGAAAGCTCCTAGAGCCTCGGGGGTAGCACCATAGGAAAGCCCATCCCAACATTTGTCTAGTAGGCCAGTTTAAATGTCAACTTTACCTTTTCAAGGGAGCCCAGCTTCCACATTCAGATTCCACATTCCACATTCAGCTTCCACATTCAGATTCCACATTCAGATTCCACATTCCACATTCAGATTCCACATTCAGATTCCACATTCCGATTCCACATTCAGATTCCACATTCAGATTCCACATTCCACATTCAGATTCCACATTCAGATTCCACATTCCACATTCAGATTCCACATTCAGATTCCAACTTTTTACATAGGGTTTTTAGAAAACTTCACTACAGACCATTACCAGACCACTCGAAATGGCCTGAAACGTGCTCATAGACACTTCCTGGGGGAACTTTTTTTTTTTGGACTCAACACTTAGAGATATTTTCAATGACGCCCATTCATTCCCATTGGGCCGACGTTTTCGCTTATAACTCCAGAACCGTAGGTCCTAGAGACTTGAAACCAAGTTCCGTCGACATAATTCGGCCACGCTGAACACACTGGAGTTGTCCCCGAGTCTCTACGACCTTCCGGTCAGGAGATACAGAACTTTTAAACATAAAAACACTCATAACTCGGAAAACAAAGCTCCTAGAGCCTCGGGGGTAGCACCATTGGAAAGCCCATCCCAAAATTAGTCTAGTAGGCCACTTTAAATGTCAACTTTACCTTTTCAAGGAGAGTTATTTGACGATGGCCCTTTGGGCCATCCTGGTTAAAACCCCCTTATCCTAACCCTAACCCTAACCCTAACCCTAACCCTAACCCTAACCCTAACCCCTAACCCTAACCCTAACCCTAACCCTAACCCTAACCCTAACCCTAACCCTAACCCTAACCCTAACCCTAACCCTACTTATCTTTTTAGAGATGGACTTCATGTGCAGCTTCACGGGCAAGGCTATGGCGAAATAGAAACAGAAAGAGCAGAGCAGAGACATGTTAGTCCAATAATACAATACATATATTTTTTTGTATTTGATTATGAGCACCTTATGTCACATTCAACCATGAATGAGTTACCTATTTAGACGGGGCAGAGGAGTTGTAGTCCATTGTGAAGGCTTTGTTTTGTCCGTCTGTAAAACAGAAAAAAAATATTTATTGTCTATACAGACAGACAGATAGACAGACAGACAGACAGACAGACAGACAGACAGACAGACAGACAGACAGAGGGAGAGACAGACAGAGAGAGAGAGAGAGAGGGAGAGACAGACAGAGGGAGAGAGAGACAGACAGAGAGACACACACACACACACACACACACACACACACACACACAGGTCAGAAAATTAAATGCACATTCCTAATATATTAATATTGATAATAATAATGTGTGTTAGTGAGTGAGTGTGTATTAACCCTGTGTGTGTGTGTGTGTGTGTGTACTCACGCGTTGGGGGTGTACACATACAGACAGACAGACAGACAGACAGACAGACTGTTATAGATGCTTTTGCATGTGAATACGAATGTTTTTCATTGATTAAGACGTGTTGTTGATGACGTTGTAACACACTGGAAGAGACAGGAGACTGGCTTTGGAATGAGAGTCTAAAAAAACATTTATTTTGATTTATCAAAAGCACAGTCATGCATTGATATGTATTATCTCCGCAAAGCCACAAGAGGGCAGCATTGGCCCATATTGGAAATTTTTTTTTTGGACTCAGCACTTAGAAAGATGTTTCGCTTATAACTCCAGAACCGTAGGTCCTAGAGACTTGAAACCAAGTTATGTCCGACATAATTCGGGCACGCTGAACACACTGGAGTTGTCCCCGAGTCTCTACGACCTTCCGTTCAGGAGATACAGAACTTTTAAACATAAAAACACTCATAACTCGGAAACCAAAGCTCCTAGAGCCTCGGGGGTAGCACCATTGGAAAGCCCATCCCAAAATTAGTCTAGTAGGCCACTTTAAATGTCAACTTTACCTTTTCAAGGAGAGTTATTTGACGATGGCCCTTTGGGCCATCCTGGTTAAAACCCCCTTATCCTAGCCCAGCTTCCACATTCAGATTCCACAT
>CASHTC010000607.1:70000-110000 GCA_949357725.1 Hyperoplus immaculatus
TAACCCTAACCCTAACCCTAACCCTAACCCTAACCCAACCCTAACCCCCTAACCCTAACCCTAACCCTAACCCTAACCCTAACCCTAACCCTAACCCTAACCCCCTAACCCTAACCCTAACCCTAACCCTAACCCTAACCCTAACCCTAACCCTAACCCTAAACATTCTTGAGGGGCCCCTCGAAGGACGTATTTATCCCTATAACCTAACCCTAACCCTAACCCTAACCCTAACCCTAACCCTAACCCTAACCCTAACCCTAACCCTAACCCTAACCCTAACCCTAACCCTAACCCTAACCCTAACCCTAACCCTAACCCTAACCCTAACCCTATACAGAACCCTTTTTAGGGCAAACCTAAGTCAGTAACAAATCACGCTGGGTAATATGGAATGAGTAGCTGCAGATAACGTGCGTTGGTCCGTGCATTACCTTTGGCTCCCCAGTTCAACTGCCCAGTCGTTGGATGAGGTGGGGGGGGTCATCGTGATAGCTCTAACTACCTAACCCTAACCCTAACCCTAACCCTAACCCTAACCCTAACTTTTTTTTTTTGGACTCAACACTTAGTCAAATTTTTTACAAAAAAATATTTTATATAGGGTTTTTAAAAAAGTTCACCACAGACCATTACCAGACCACTCAAAATGGCCTGAAACGTGCTCCTAGACACTTCCTGGGGGAACTTTTTTTTTTTGGACTCAACACTTAGAGAAATTTTCAATGACGCCCATTCATTCCTATTGGGCGAACGTTTTCGCTTATAACTCCAGAACCGTAGGTCCTAGAGACTTGAAACCTAGTTCCGTCAGACATAATTCGGCCACGCTGAACACACTGGAGTTGTCCCCGAGTCTCTACGACCTTCCGTTCAGGAGATACAGAACTTTTAAACATAAAAACACTCATAACTTGGAAACCAAAGCTCCTAGAGCCTCGGGGGTAGCACCATTGGAAAGGTCTGGGGCCAAGGAATCCAAGGAACTTGGTTCCATGATGATAGGGCATTCCTATCCGGAGTTATTGGCAAAAACATTCTTGAGACGCGTCTCAAAGGACGTATTTATCCCTATAACCTAACCCTAACCCTAACCCTAACCCTAACCCTAACCCTAACCCTAACCCTAACCATTTTTGACTCCACACTTAGTCAAATTTTAACAAAAAAATATTTTATATAGGGTTTTTAAAAAACTTCACCACAGACCATTACCAAACGACTCAAAATGGCCTGAAACGTGCTCCTAGACACTTCCTGGGGGAACTTTTTTTTTTGGACTCAGCACTTAGAGAAATTTTCAATGACGCCCATTCATTCCTATTGGGCGAACGTTTTCGCTTATAACTCCAGAACCGTAGGTCCTAGAGACTTGAAACCTAGTTCCGTCAGACATAATTCGGCCACGCTGAACACACTGGAGTTGTCCCCGAGTCTCTACGACCTTCCGTTCAGGAGATACAGAACTTTTAAACATAAAAACACTCATAACTTGGAAACCAAAGCTCCTAGAGCCTCGGGGGTAGCACCATTGGAAAGGTCTGGGGCCAAGGAATCCAAGGAACTTGGTTCCATGATGATAGGGCATTCCTATCCGGAGTTATTGGCAAAAACATTCTTGAGGGGCCCCTCGAAGGACGTATTTATCCCTATAACCTAACCCTAACCCTAACCCTAAACCTAACCCTAACCCTAACCCTAACCCTAACCCTAACCCCTAACCCTAACCCTAACCCTAACCCTAACCCTAACCCTAACCCTTAACCCAAGTGGGTCGGTTTTCGGGCGGGGTGTAGAGGCCGGGCTGCGCCCGGCCTCAGCGCCGGGCGCAGCCTTTTCATTGTTGCTCTTTTCCTGGCTGTTTGCGAAGTGAGTGAGCACGTGTGTCACTACCGACCAACCACCCTCCAGCAGGAATTTCAGGAAATGCATTCAAATGTTAAAACCTTATTGTCTGATGAAATAATAAACTGGTATGAGCCAAAAATGTCCACATTCAAGAATTTCATAAAGGATGTGCAAATATGGAAAATATCGGACCCTCAGTTGCTCATTGAGCCACATGACAGCATTTCCAATGCATCAAAAACCTCAGGAACAACACTGGCAAGAACTGGCAGAATCTACTGCAAAATTGAGAGTTTAGGAAAATGGGGAGCCTGATGCAAAAACTCTACAATTGATTCAACCACAAACACAACATGATGGCATGAATGAATATTTGGAAAATGATGAGGAAAATCCTGACAGTGATATTGAAGAACCATCTCCAATTACATTTGCTGAGATTGGAGCCATGCCAAAAACCCCACTCCAGAGGCTGTTACACCAACAACCAAGGCCACCAGTACATGCAGACAATGTAAGCCCAACACAAAGCCCAAGATTTGAAGTGACCAACACTAATGTCCATTTATTAGCGGTATGGAAAAGGCCCTTACCTGGGATACCATAAAGGCAGAGGATGGAAAAGCACTGCATTATTATGCACTCTTTAAAGAGGCTGTTGTAACACAATGCAGGATCTGCAGGATATGGGGGAGCTTGACCTCCCCTCAAACTTAAGGCTCATCATATCAAAACTGCCTTATAAAATAAATGAAAGATGGAGGACAAAAGCTTGTGATATTCCAGAGCGAAGACAAAGGAGGGCATGACTACATGACCTTGTACTATATATTGAAAGGCAAGCTAAACTATTACAAGATCCACTCTTTGGTGACATTCTGGATTTGCTGAATCCAAGCCATGCACATTTAAGAGCAAGCGAAGCAGCTTTGCTACCACGGTAGCAAGGGTGTCTGACAGTAGAGCTGAAAAAAGTACAACAGAGAGGTCACCTGTTAAATACAACATGTCCGCTGCTCCTTATGAGACATGTGCTTTTTGTGCTGCCAAGCATCCATTATCAGAGTGCAAGAAGATGGATGCACAGCCACGTGAAACTAAAGTTGAGTTTCTGAAAAATCGTGTGGTTTTCGACTGTGCATCATCCTATAAAGGCACCTCATTGAACAATGTACTACTTCAGGGCCCAAACTTGACAAACTCGCTCATTGGACTTCTGCTCAGATTACGCCAAGAGCCCATTGCCATTATGGCAGATATTGAGAGCACGTTTCACCAAGCTCGTGTTCACGAAGAAGACACCAATCTGCTCAGATTTCTGCGGTGGACAGATGGAGACATTAGCAGGAATCTGGAGAAATACCGAATGAAGGTCCATGTCTTTGGTGGTGTATCCTCTCCAACCTGTGCAAACTTGGCACTGTGAAAAACTGCAGAGGACAACAGTCATGCATTTGATGGAGACGTAGCTGGTACAGTTAAGTCAAACTTCTACGTTGATGACTGTCTGAAGTCGGTACCAACAGAGGAACAACCAATAGATCTTGTCAAAAGTCTAAGAGAAATCTGTTCTCTTGGAGGATTCAGGTTGACTAAATGGATTAGCAACAGTCGCTCTGTACTGGCATCCATCCCTGAGGAAGACAAGGTTAAACAAGTAAAGAACTTGGATCTGGACAGGGAGAAGCTGCCTAATGAGGGAGGACTGGGGATGTATTGGGACATTGAGAACGATATCTTCGGCTTTAATGTGACTGTAGAAAGTGCATCTCATACCAGGAGGAATATACTATCTATTGTCAGCTCTGTTTATGATCCTCTTGGTCTTCTCTCCCCATTCATACTCAAAGCTAAGCAAATCCTTCAACAGCTATGCAAAGTTAAACATGGAGGGGATGAAGTAATTCCTGTGGAAATCTCAAAGCAATGGCAGGCCTGGTTTAAAGATCTAGAGCAGCTGGACAGATTTCACATTGACAGATGCCTAAAGCCCAAGAACTTTGGTCAAGTGAAAACTGCACAATTGCATAACTTTTGCGATGCTAGTGAACAAGGCTACGGCACTGCAACTTACCTGAGGATCACAAATGATGCAGATGAAGTTCATATTACTTTTGTAATGGGGAAATCTCGAGTCACGCCACTCAAAGTGATGACTATCCCCGATTGGAACTCAGTGCTGCTACACTGGCTGCACGAATGGACAGAATGATTCAAACAGAGCTGCACATTGACCTCCAATAATAATAATTGATTGGATTTATATAGCGCTTTATTCCCTAAGGACTCAAAGCTCTTTACATGGTTCCAGGTTCCATTCATTCACACACAGTCATACTGGTGGTGGTAAACTACCATAGTAGCCACAGCTGCCCTGGGGCAGACTGACGGAAGTGTGGCTGCCATTCAGCGCCAACGGCCCCTCCGACCACCACCTTAAACATACAGCAATCATACACATTCACACCAGGCAAGGTGGGTGAAGTGTCTTGCCCAAGGACACAACAACCATGACACAGGTGGCCGGGCAGGGATCGAACCGCCAACCCGCTTAACCACCCGAGCCACAGTCACCTCCAAGGGTCTACCTTTTGGACTGACAGCCAGAACGTTCTGAAATATATTCGAAACAGGACCAGAAGGTTTCACGCAGGGCTGTAAACTAGCGGTCGCCACTCGCCAAATGCGACCAAAATATTCCCCTGGCGACTTAATTTTGGAGGGATACATGCCACTGGGGCGGGTAAAAGTTTGTCCCGATGGTCGTGCTCTTGCGATAACTTATGCATGATAGAACAAAACATTGTAGTAGCTGTAAACTGATAAATTATGACGGTAGCAAACGTCAAGCTAAACTGGTGATTTGTTGTGTGTCACACTGAAGTAGCTCCCCCGACGTCACCGCTGTAGAAAATAAGTTCCCCCGAAGAAACGTAGCGTGCGCGTCACCGCCATAGAATGTATAAGAACGCCGCTCTTTAGAAGTTTTGGCGCAGCAAAAGCAGTTCGAGCGCAGCAATGGAGCTCTAAATAGATACTGGATCGGATTGGTCCCATTTTTAGTTCTGATGAGTAATAAGTAATGAGTGTAGGGCTGCAACAACGAATCGATAAAATCGATTAGTAAAAGCATGGCAACGAATTTGGTCATCGATTCGTTCAGTCGCGCGATTCTTGCAGGCGCGGCACTGTTTACATCCAGCCGCCGACAGGTTCATGCACACCCACAGCGAGCCTTCCGCACGTGAAGCGGTGCGGGAAAGCTGTAGTGTGAGCGGCCACAGCTTGTATTTTGGTCATATCTAACACTGGACTGCAGACCTATATAAAAGTGTTGTACCTTTGCTGTATTTGGGTTAAAAAAACTCCTTCAACTCAGTATCGGTCTAGTCCAAAAAAACTCTGTCAGCTGCTGCTGCAGACGGTGTGCAGACGGGCTCGGAGAGTCGGCATCGGCGCATCAACAGACATTCAAAGCAGCGGCAGTAATCACACAACCGAACGATGTAGAAAGTCCCGTCAGTTAAAAATAGTAATCCAGTTTTTAAATCCATGTTAAAATCGGAAGGATATAGAGCTAGTTAGCTTAAAAAAAGTAGCAAACATGTCAACTGTGATGTGTTCAGGCCGACTCAGTAATATGAGTGATGTGTTCAAATGCAACACAAAAAAAAAGAAATTTTAGATTTCGTCGATTTTCCCACCAATATAAAATAGATAGTAAAGATGGAATTATGACCTGTTTAATGTCCTATCTTGAGCTATGATCATATCAGCAATTAAAGCAATAATACAAGTTCTATTTCAACAAAATAATAGAAAAGTATCAATAGTGATATCAATAAAGACTTGGATCGTTAAGGAGTCTCAAATGGTATCACTATCCATACAAATTAACGATTTCCTGTCATCTGAGAGAAATTAAGATGATTTAATTTTTTTAACCGTTAGTATTTACCCGTTAAAAATCTTATCGGTCGACTGGTTTACCATGGACATCCCTTATACTGTATAAATGTTTATCATACATTGTATGTTTCTTTTGTGTTATCCCAGTTAGGTTTATTATTCATTTTTTATCATTTAATATTACTTTTAATTGTTCCGGGACATTGGAGCAATAACCTGGTGTTTTGACACTGCAGTCTGCACTGTTTTTTTAATCCGATTCATCGATTAATCAAAAAAATAATCGACCGATTAATCGATTATTAAAATAATCGTTAGTTGCAGCCCTAAATGAGTGTTTCCTTTGTCACAGTTTTGCACTGTTAAAGTTTGAAATGTGCAATGTTTGAAATGAAATGAATGAAACTAAACTAATATAATATTAAAATGTATTTCTAAATATTACTTTGGCCTCTTTTCTAAGCATGTACTGCTATATAATACTGTTATCTCAATGAAAAGTACTGAAACAGATGTATATATGCAACAAAAGAGGCAATATATTATATGGCCGGTAAAAAATTTACTTGGCCGGTAGATTCTTTCATCTACCGGTCCCCTTGGCAGGTGAGCCAAAAGGTTAGTTTACAGCCCTGGTTTCACGCTTTCGTGGCCAATAGAATCACATTCATATAAAACCTGTCAAAAGTAAACCAGTGGAGGTTTGTTAACTCTAAACAAGGACTGAGCATTGAACCATTCCTGACTTCAAAAAGTTGGCTTCATGGACCAGAGTTCCTGAAAGAGACTGAAGCAAAATGGCCTGAAATGCCAAAATAACTGGGCTCCCTCCCCCCTGATGACCCGGAGGTACGGAGGGAAGTGACTGTCACCAGCATTGTTGCAAGTCAGACAGAGAAAACTCCAAAATGTATGCTCATTGAGTACTATTCATCCTGGAACGGCTTAAAACGAGCAGTAGGTTGGATGATGAAGTTCAAGAAACTTCTCTTTCAGATGGCAGAGAAAAGAAAGGGGATTTGCCCGCAAGCTGATCTAAGAGCAAATCATGACAATGGGAAGTAATTGAAAGACAAGATGCTTCTGCTCAAAATGCCTTTACTCTCACAGTAGAGGACATGGACAGTGCAGAAAAGGCCATCATTGGACATGAGCAGAGGCTGCATTTCATGGAAGAAATTGCCACCCTGGAGAAAGGAAAACAGTGCAATAAAGGAAGCTCTCTGTGCAAACTGGATCCAATCATTGACGCTGGTATTATTTGAGTTGGAGGAAGAACCAGTAAAATGGCTATGCCCCTTGATGTTAAACACCCAATAATCCTTCCTAAACATTCTCATGTTGCAAAGTTAATACTTAACAGTATCCACCTACATGTTGGTCATTCAGGAAGAGGACACGTGCCATCTAAACTCCATCAGCGGTATTGGCTGTCAGGTGCAAACGCTTTGGCAAGAAGAATCATTAAAAACTGTGTGTTCTGTGGACGACTGCAGGCAAAAACAGGAGACCAGAAAATGGCTGATCTCCCACTTTGCCTTGCCTTGCCTTGAGCTGCTGGTAGCTGCCTGTGTTAAGCTGCTGGCTATTGGGTTAGCTGCTGGCTACTGGGTTAGCTGCTGGCTGCTGGGTTAGCTGCTGGCTGCTGGGTTAGCTGCTGGCTACTGGGTTAGCTGCTGGCTGCTGGGTTAGCTGCTGGTAGCTGGGTTAGCTGCTGGCTGCTGGGTTAGCTGCTGGTAGCTGGGTTAGCTGCTGGCTGCTGGGTTAGCTGCTGGCTGCTGGGTTAGCTGCTGGCTGCTGGGTTAGCTGCTGGCTGTGTTAAGCTGCTGGCTGCTGGGTTAGGGTTAGCTGCTGGCAAGGGTTAGCTGCTGGCTGTGTTAAGCTGCTGGCTGCTGGGTTAGCTGCTGGGTTAGCTGCTGGCTGCTGGGTTAGGGTAAACTGCTGGCTATTGGGTTAGCTGCTGGCTGTGTTAAGCTGCTGGCTGCTGGGTTAGGGTTAGCTGCTGGCAAGGGTTAGCTGCTGGCTGTGTTAAGCTGCTGGCTGCTGGGTTAGCTGCTGGCTGCTGGGTTAGCTGCTGGCTGCTGGGTTAGGGTAAACTGCTGGCTATTGGGTTAGCTGCTGGCTGTGTTAAGCTGCTGGCTGCTGGGTTAGGGTTAGCTGCTGGCAAGGGTTAGCTGCTGGCTGTGTTAAGCTGCTGGCTGCTGGGTTAGCTGCTGGCTGCTGGGTTAGCTGCTGGGTTAGCTGCTGGGTTAGCTGCTGGCTGTGTTAAGCTGCTGGCTGCTGGGTTAGCTGCTGGGTTAGCTGCTGGGTTAGCTGCTGGCTGTGTTAAGCTGCTGGCTGCTGGGTTAGGGTTAGCTGCTGGCAAGGGTTAGCTGCTGGCTGTGTTAAGCTGCTGGCTGCTGGGTTAGCTGCTGGGTTAGCTGCTGGCTGCTGGGTTAGCTGCTGGCTGCTGGGTTAGCTGCTGGCTGTGTTAAGCTGCTGGCTGCTGGGTTAGGGTTAGCTGCTGGCAAGGGTTAGCTGCTGGCTGTGTTAAGCTGCTGGCTGCTGGGTTAGCTGCTGGCTGCTGGGTTAGCTGCTGGGTTAGCTGCTGGGTTAGCTGCTGGCTGCTGGGTTAGCTGCTGGCAAGGGTTAGCTGCTGGCTGCTGGGTTAGCTGCTGGTAGCTGCTGGCTACTGGGTTAGCTGCTAAATGTGTTAAGCTGCTGGCTGCTGGGTTAGCTGCTGGTAGCTGCCTGTGTTAAGCTGCTGGCTGCTGGGTTAGGGTTAGCTGCTGGGTTAGGGTTAGCTGCTGGCAAGGGTTAGCTGCTGGCTGTGTTAAGCTGCTGGCTGCTGGGTTAGGGTTAGCTGCTGGCTGCTGGGTTAGCTGCTGGCTGTGTTAAGCTGCTGGCTGCTGGGTTAGCTGCTAAATGTGTTAAGCTGCTGGCTGCTGGGTTAGCTGCTGGTAGCTGCTGGCTGTGTTAAGCTGCTGGCTAGGGTTAGCTGCTGGTAGCTACAATGCAACTGCCTATCCAGCCAGCTCCTTGACATAAATATATGATGCATTCACAGTCCTGCTAGCAAAAGACGTGCCCTATCAACACCATTAACAACGGGTTATTTTTATTTTGACATTTATTTTATTCAATTATCAAAAATTTGTTTCACTTATTTAGCCTATTTCTATTCTCCCTGTTTTCAATTCAATTAGGCCTTTGTTTAAAGTCCAAAGTCATGGTGTTATTAGAAACAACCTTGTTAAAAGTTAAATAAATGCATAATGTTCTTAAATCAATGATTAACTGTCTTTAATAATCGTGATAACACAATGTCAATAGAAATAATCATGATGATTGTTTCCTAATGGAGCAGCCCTACCTTCTTCCATGGTTTAGATCAATTAGAAACAATTAAAGTATTAAATAGGTAGGCCTAGTCATTATTAGTATTTTGACTTCATACAGGTTGTTTATTGTGATTTCATAAGCATCAGTGAGCTCCATGGTAACGCAGTGATTGACAGGCTGACTGAAATGCTCTTTATCTGGACAGAAACTCCCCTCTCCCAACCCCACACCCTCTTAAAATACACAAACGTTTTGCCTTTACTGTTGGACATAGTCGCGACCCCAAAAAAAGTCGGTCCGCGTACTGACCCCCCAAAGGCCCATTCTGAGCCAGGAAAAACCCTGATAACACTGAGCTGTGCATGGTACTAGGATCAAAAATCCCCCAGAATTGTTTCATCCTATCCCTGAGACAGGAAGGAACTGTGCAAAAATGAGACCAATAATGGCTGGGGTTACAGGGTTAGGCATTGTCTGTTGCACCTGACTACAGACAATGGCTCAACATTATCGGTGATAGTCTCATGATGGAGAACTCACATTTAGATTAAACACTATGGAAGACTGATTTTACAACGGCTGGGATAAATGGCAATTTTAAATGTGAAGAAACAAAAGTAAGAAATGGAAAATATTCTGTATTAGAAGATTGTCATCCAACAGACACTCTCTATGTCTCTCTCTCTTTCTCTATGTATATTATTCAAAATAGCAATGAAAGACAGTTTAAAAAGCATATTTAGAACCCTTTGCACCATTCCCAAAGCTTCACATTCAGCTGCTTCTTCATCAAAACATTTTTTAAAGTCAAATTCCAATAACGAAAATATACAGAGAAAAGAAATGTCTTCTCAATGACGGAACCAGTGGCAGTAAAATGAGCAGCATCTATCTATCTATCTATCTATCTATCTATCTATCTATCTATCTATCTATCTATCTATCTATCTATCTATCTATCTATCTATCTATCTATCTATCTATCCATCCATCCATCCATCCATCCATCCATCCATCCATCCATCCATCCATCCATCCATCCATCCATCCATCCATCCATCTATCTATCTATCTATCTATCTATCTATCTATCTATCTATCTATCTATCTAGTAAAATGAGCAGCAGCGCCCGGAGCAGTTATGGAAGCAACAAGCTGAGAGCAGCAGACTAAGACTGGGACCGCATCAACACACACACAAAACAATGACACACCAGACAGTGTGAATGAGCGGTTAGAATGATGAGGAGGTTCCAGCAGTTTGGACACAGGTTAATAATGCAGGTCACAGCAAATAACAATGTTTCTTTCAGCCAACAGCACAAGCACAGCATAGCAAAACACAATACAGCCAAATGTGAAATCACAAACAGCACTGCAATAGTCATTGTGTTTGTGTGTGTGTGGGTGGGTGTGTGCGTGTGTGTGTATAGACATGAGAGCATTCGACAGTCACACTTCAATCCATTCAGTTCAACAATCCATTCTGGTGTTTCCCCAGAATCCCAATCCAATCAGTTAAAACAAACTGCTTATCAAAAAGTCACTCCAGGTTTTACTGCAGATCCAAAAATACCCTTCACACAGGCAGCAAGCAGAAACAACCATCACACAGGCAGCAAGCAGGAACAACCATCACACAGGCAGCAAGCAGAAACAACCATCACACAGGCAGCAAGCAGAAACAACACTGCTCTGCTGAACTCTGCACAATAAAACACACAGGGAAAAATAAACATGTCCCAGCTAAGGCAGCGTGAAGCAGAACTCTTTCACACACATTCACACACAGTGGAACATAAATGTCTCTTACTGGTTGTTGGTTTGGGATGTGCATCCTGCTTCACCTTCCTCTGTGACCTTTAAACAAATACAGAAACATTTAGAGTCAAACTGGAAATATCAAATCACTGGAACAACATGTGTTCTAATATAACATCGTTCTGTTGTTAGAGAAAGCTGTCAAAATATTGTGATAAATATATATATAAGAGTGGAGAGGGTTTGAACTGTCCCTGCTCTATGAGGCAGAGTGGAGAGGGTTTGAACTGTCCCTGTTCTATGAGGCAGAGTGGAGAGGGTTTGAACTGTCCCTGCTCTATGAGGCAGAGTGGAGAGGGTTTGAACTGTCCCTGCTCTATGAGGCAGAGTGGAGAGGGTTTGAACTGTCCCTGCTCTGTGGCCCTGAGGCAGAGTGGAGAGGGTTTGAACTGTCCCTGTTCTATGAGGCAGAGTGGAGAGGGTTTGAACTGTCCCTGTTCTATGAGGCAGAGTGGAGAGGGTTTGAACTGTCCCTGTTCTATGGGCCTGAGGCAGAGTGGAGAGGGTTTGAACTGTCCCTGCTCTATGAGGCAGAGTGGAGAGGGTTTGAACTGTCCCTGCTCTATGAGGCAGAGTGGAGAGGGTTTGAACTGTCCCTGTTCTATGAGGCAGAGTGGAGAGGGTTTGAACTGTCCCTGTTCTATGAGGCAGAGTGGAGAGGGTTTGAACTGTCCCTGTTCTATGAGGCAGAGTGGAGAGGGTTTGAACTGTCCCTGTTCTATGAGGCAGAGTGGAGAGGGTTTGAACTGTCCCTGCTCTGTGGCCCTGAGGCAGAGTGGAGAGGGTTTGAACTGTCCCTGCTCTATGGCCCTGAGGCAGTTCTACACAGTGGACACTAGGTGGAGCCAAATGACTTCACATCTTCACACAAACACTTTCATGAGCAAAGCTTTTAACAGAAGCTTGATGAAAGTTTCTATTTGCTTTAGTTAGTGAACTCTTCCACCCTGTGTTAGGGTTAGGTAACCTAGGTTACCAGAACATCACAGGGTTAGGTAACCTAGGTAACCAGAACATCACAGGGAAATAATGACTGAAAACAAAAGGTTGTTTCATTAAAGGTGCAGTGTGTAATATGACATCATCAAGAAAGTTCTACAAAGTTCTAGAATGCAACGCTCCCTGGGTAACCCCAACCCTTTCGAATAATAACAGAAGCTACAGTGGCCTTCAAGGACAAGAACAATTCTAAATTTTAAACAATGCACCTGATGACATTCCAACTATGACACTTTCAAGATGGCGGCACTAGGCCTTGGTCCAAAATATGCAGAAATATGGACATATATGAGACCCTTTCTAAAGGGAAAAAAAATAATTCAAAAAATATTTTTCAGCTATTATGCACTAAATTAAATGCACTTATGGATATTATAATTACTTTCTCCAAAATCTGCTAGGAAATAAAACCCAAAGTTCTACACACTACAGGTTTAAACTGTAGAGGCTCTGTGCACAAGTCTAGGTTAGGGTTAGGGCCATTAAACTGTATTTCATTGTATGGAAATAAAAAAAGAGAATTACTATCTTTGTATCTGTTTATTATATTTCCATGTTTGATCTAATTACAATTCATTATAAAGACTTAGAGTTAGGTAACCTAGGTAACTACACTCTAAAAAGAAAATAGTTGAACCAACTTCATTGAATTAGGGCAAATTGGTAACACACAATTGAATTAAGTTTATTGAACTAAAGAATGGAAGTTACACTTACACAATTGGTTTAAGTCAGATCAACTGAATAGTTTGTTTGTTTTCAAATCAATAGTTTGCATTAATCCAACTTATAATTAAGGGACGACAACTTCAAATGTCACTGTTTTCTGAATCAATTTCTTGTTTAATCCTAAAGTAAAATATTGCTTCCGTAGAACCTAAAAGAAAACAGTTGGACCGACTTAATTGAATTAAGGCAACTGGTAACACATCATTTATTTAAGTTTATTCAACTTAAAATTGCTTCTAAAATAAAATCACATTTTCAAATCAGTGTTTTAATAAACTTTATTGAATGAAAGTAGAAAACAACGTGACAATACCGTCGAACACATTTCAGTGTATAGCAGTCGGGCAAACAACATGTTCCCATGTCTTTCCCATATAGAATCCATTATAACCAGCTATAGCCAGTAGTCACAGTGTAATTTAACATGGGAAAGGAAACATTATAAAAGACCCTTTTACAGTTTTAAACCAGACAACCAGTGTAATGCAGGTAAGCCTTTTCCATGTTTCTGGCAGCCGTCAGTTTAAGGTGGAGTCAGGGATTCTGGAGACCGCTTGTTGTCAAATCACTTTTGGTATTTCTTACATAGTTTAAATAGTGTGTGGGGAAAACAGCCTAGTATACCAAACTGGTATGTAAACAAAGGGTAAGTTAACAAAAGGGGCCCACCGGAGAGCCACATGCCCGTTTACAGAGCCTAGGCAGTGCAATGGAAGACACTGAATTGGTTTTCAGCACAAAAATACTGACAGGGATCATGAGGATATATTTACAGATTTTTGAAAAGTGATTAGGACTACAAGCAGTCTCAGGAATCACTGACTTCACCTTTAAAAAAGAAAAGAAAAATAGAAAAAGCTCTTGTAAGTCATTATAAATATACTAGCACCATTTTACCTTTCAGTTTGAAATATGTTTGAAAAAGTAAGTCCAAATATGTTTATATTAAGCTGAAATATTGATAGTTTCTCAATGTAATGACTCACAGCTTTTTTTCTTTTTTTACAGTTTTTTTACAGACAAACAGTGTGTAATGCAGGCAAGCCTTTTCCTTGTTTCTGGCAGCCGCAATCCTGTAAGTCAATATGATACCATCTCAACATTTCACCTTTTATTTAAAAAGAAGTTTGAAAAAATTATTCCAAAAATGGTTTTACTAATAAATGATAAAACATATTGAGATAGTTTCTCAATACAATGACTTACAGAATTATATATTTTTACTTCTAAGAAAATGTAAATATAAAAAGGCAAAATGTGACAGACCGTGTGCATAGCAACACATCAAACCATCAGAAAGACAAAGTAATGTATTCTTGTGCTAAACATAGATTCTGCTCTACAGACAGTGTCTTCTGTTCTTTTTGGACCATATCGAAATGAAAATGGAACCTTTCACCTGCTCTTCCAAAAATGTGTGACAAAATGAGTGTATATCATCTGGTGGTTTGAAGAATATGTGTCTCTCATGTGCAGTCACTGTTTTACAGTCTGCCTGACAGAAGTTAGACTGTGGAGGACATCTGATGTTGCTCCAGAAGCATGAGGATTTACTGGAGCACCTCAAAAGGGAAAGAAAAGCTAGGCTCAAGTCAGTCCATGTAAAACCTCCTCCATGAAGAGGCCACACCCTCCATGAAGAGGCCACACCCTCCACGAAGAGGCCACACCCTCCACGAAGAGGCCTATGTCTTCAGCTGGCTCCTGCGGTCCTTCCCCATCCTTTCCAAAGACAAACTCTGCCATGGCTGCTCCAGAGTCCTACAGTACATGACACAAAACATCCCTGTCATCACTTTGCACTTGAATGCAGTAACAGCTTTGAACCTTGTATGGTTCAATAATATCACTGGCATTAGTCTTGACTCTTTCTGGACCGGTTAGTAAATCATAACAATTTAGGAAAAATCAATTAACGGAGCCCCCCCCCCCCCCCCCGCCAATAAAGTTTTTAAATATGTTGATAAAAGCTAGTCTGCCGAATCTGTCTGTCCCTCGGTGTGTGTGTGTGTGTGTGTGTGTATCGGCACTGCAGACACACATGCGCGTGCACACTAACACACACACACGGGGAGTCACCGTCGGGCATGAGTCACAGCCATGGACGAGTGATGAAAGATTAAAGTTACCCGGTTGACGTGAACTACGCTCGTAAGTAGACCGAACTTTATAACACCTGTTCAACCTGCATAAAAGTGTAACTGTTGAAGCTTACCGGATATTCCTTGATCAGGTCATCTGCATCCTCTCAGATGATGAAGGCTTTCGGTACACACTCCCTCCGAAGAAGAATGTCGTCAGTCTAGGACAACATGATATTCATTCATTTTCAATTCAATCAGTTTCATAATGGAAGACAGGTGTACTTACTCTTAAAACTTAAATCCTACAATTCATTTAAAAATAAATGGACATTTGTAATGATGGTGAAACATGAGCTGCATATATTAAAGACACTATAATGGTCTGCCCTTGTTATGTATCTGTAAGAGATAGGGAAACTCTGACACCATCTAAGCTACCAAGGAAACTCCTTTTGTTTGATGCTCCAGAGGTACCTGGTCCAAAGTGTCCGTCATTTGGCCCGTTGATCCACCTTTGATCGGCTGACTTGAGTGACTGTAACTGGGCCATGGACCCAGGAACAGCCATGGACCCAGGAACTCTGAATGGATCTAAAACAAATAGTGAATTAATAAAAGAAAAGGCAAATGTCTTCTCTGGATACAATCTCAGTATTAAATGTGTTATTTTGCTCTACAGCACTTTGCCACTGTTTTGAAAGTGGCTATAAGCTTTTTATGGCCATATGTCACCTGACTGCATTTATCATCACCTCCCCAACATGAGTTTTCATTTCACACTGTGTTTAATCCTTTTGACGTGAATCATTTGCACATAATGAGGGCTACAAATGGCTTTAAAAAGGACTGTGGCTGAACTGAAAAAACTATTTGTCTGACATGAGACAAGACATGACATTGGCGGGGGCAGTAACTTGTACTCTAACCCTGCATGGTAAACTGAATGTGGCTACACAGCCACATTACAGCCTTATAGATAGCACTGTCTTTAGCAGTCAATACTGCAGTTTAACTTACCTTTGGGTAGTTTAATTAGTTGTGTCCAGGCCTGAAGTAACCACCACCAATCAGGGAAAGAATCATGAAAATAAAATGAAAAAAGCATTAATATTAACTAAGGGAGTGGGGTTTCATTTCAATGTTAAGCCACATGTGGTAAAGAAGGAGACAGCAGTCTGCTGCGATATAAGCACAGCAACAGCAGGTGACACTACACAGCTGCTTATTAGCACATTGGCAAACTAATATGATCTGGACTGGTCAACGCTTTAACCACGAGAAACGTATAACTATGGGGTTTCACCACTGCTGCCTCCGTGTCAAACAAGCCACAGAGGCAGTTATCACTGCGTTTCACAGTTAGTGTTTGGTTGTCACGAGAACTACATGCGACACACGCAGGAACGAATGGTCCACACAGACAAGCGGGCGCAGTGCAGTTCATTCTACCTGCTAAGCTAACCTGAAGGACACAGCATGGCTGAACTGGCTGGTCCGGCTCAGTTTAGCTTACTGACGCTAATGCTAAGCTAACCTGAAGGACACAGCATGGCTGAACTAGCTGGTCCGGCTCAGTTTAGCTTACTGACGCTAATGCTAAGCTAACCTGAAGGACACAGCATGGCTGAACTAGCTGGTCCGGCTCAGTTTAGCTTACTGACGCTAACCTTAAGACGAAAAGCTGTAACCATGACAGGCAGAACATTTATTATCTGACATTAACATTTGTAAAACATTACTTTGTCTGCATTAAACTTACCGTTTTGTTGGAGCGCCGTGACCGTGTGCGAGACGAGTGTGAGGAGAAAAAATGGCGGCTTCACGGGAAAATTCTAGCTGAAAAAGACGTTGATGTACAACAAATAAACGTCCACGTCATGACGTTAGACAGGAAAACATAACTGAAGCGCTTCCATTTGCATAAGAAAAGGGTTAGGGTGAGAGGGTGAGAGGGTGAGAGGGTTAGAGGGTGAGAGGGTTAGAGGGTGAGAGGGTGAGAGGGTGAGAGGGTGAGAGGTTGAGAGGGTGAGAGGGTGAGAGGGTGAGAGGGTGAGGGTTAACCCAGCTATCCTGCTTTCAACCCCCCTCCCTTCCCCCTCCGCCCCCGGCCTACAGCTATCCTGCTTTCAACCCAATTACCCCTTTAATCCATACTACACTTAACACTGTACATTACCCCTTTAATCCATACATTAATCTGGTTTATAATGTAATGAATCAATGACACTATTAGAACATAATACGTTGCTTACTTCATAATGTAATAGGTGAACCACAATGTAATAAGATGGAACATTATGTGCAAAATGTTATTACACTATCCACTCAGCAATGTGCTACACTATGTCGTTATGGCTCGTTGATACCTCCTGTGCTCTCACCATAACATTGCTTTACTTTGCCTACACTTTCCATTTCATATTACACATATTGGAACTAATGTTCCCCATAATTCATTTGTACCATGTCCTTACCTTTTGCACTACTTAGCCTTTATTTATTGTATATATTATTTCATCCCTTCTTTATTTATTGTATATATTATTTCATCATCCCTTCTTTATTTATTGTATATATTATTTCATCCCTTCTTTATCCTTTTGTACTCATTGCCACATTTTACCTTGCACCACATGCAGCTCCAGACTCCTGAAGCGTTTATATTCATGTGCTGTAAAATAACTGAACTGTAACTACAGCCTCACAGCTAAGTGATATTACCCTGTGACTATAGTGCAATACAATGTTACCAGTTCACTTCAGTGTGGTTGGGTCTACTTAGCTAAGTGATATTACCCTGTGACTATAGTGCAATACAATGTTACCAGTTCACTTAAAGCGGCTACGAGTAACATTTAAATATCTTTTAAACAGCCTCATGTTTCCTCTCATAATCATAAATTACCTTTAACAGCAAACCAGACCATCAGTGCAAAGAAAGACGTTTTTATATAGTTTTTATTACTGCATTTGATCTGGTCGTACACCCAGTCCGATTTTCGGTTCACGCGTGCATGCTCTATGGTCACATATCCGTATTGGTCGCAGATTTCAGCGTGGCGCAGGAACGTGAATTGAGAAGCCTATCCCTCCAGGTGAGGGAAGGGGAGCGTTGTTTGAGACAGTTGTTTGTCGTCATAATGACTGATAACGGGGCTGAACCATCAAAGAAAGAAAAGAAAATGCAATGAAGAAAAGCTAAAAGGGAGAGTGATAGTCGGGCGGGAGGGCGTTGCCAAGCAACGTATACACAATTTCACGCAGCGAAACTAGACTGCAGTGTTTACTCCTAAATGAATGAGCGGTAGCCTACTAAAACAAAGTTTACTTTGCCTCACCAGCATCATCAGATGACCATTATTCATCTGAAATAGTCATTATTTACAACACATTACCTCATCGTGATCCATACTAACTAACTGCCATCTCTCGTTCATTCGCTTTGTGTGAGGACACGGGGACTCGTTCAGCTCCGTGAGAGGTGACAATGCATCAACTCATTGCAATCAGGTGTGTTTAGCACTTACTGGCATTAGTTGATGCTGTGTCACCCATAGACTGACGGAGCCGAAAAGAGTCCGGTGCCCTCACACTTTCAACACACGGACACGCCACGCACCATATTGCTTCCTGATTATTTGAATCTTGCACTCCCTGGACGAGCTACAAAACAGCTTCACGACAGCTGGCGTCGTAATAATACTACCGCTTTTGTTCAAAGGTGTCGCCAACGTGCCGACTTGCTCGTAGTAGCTTTAAGTGTGGTTGGTACTTATTTATTTTGTGCTTTTATCTCACACTTCATGTTTCCGGTACACTGAGAGGAGTTGCTAGTTTCTCTTTATATTTATTTATTTATATATATATATATATATATATATATATTTCCTATAGTTTCTCTTATACATATCTGCAAAGACAGTAAATGGAAACTGAGTCAAACTCCAGACCCACTAGGGGTATATATATATACCTATATATATATATATATATATAGACCCACTAGGGGTTGAGCCAAGTACCCCTGACTGCGGCCCGCAGACGGACGTTGAGGGGGAGGAGACGTTGAGGGGGAGGAGACATTGAGGGGGCCGGCACATTGAGGGGGGGAGCTTGAGCAGGCGCTCGCTGTCTGCTTGTCCGTCTCTTTCTCACACATTCACTCGTAGAGGTCCGCTGCAGCCGTTAAGCTAGCGGTAGCCCACGCTCTTTATTAAATGTTACAGAGAGATGGCACGGGAGTATTATGACTTGCTATCTTTCTTGCTGCGTACCATCGACCTATTATAAAGTTAAGCATAGCCTAAACGACTTGTTTAATTATTTGCATGAAGAACGCATTCTTACATCCGGTTTAGTGATATCAAAATAAGAGTCCTGCATGCAGCAGTAGCATAGGCCCTACTTGGAATAATAACCGGGTATAAGAAACATTTAGATAATTTTATGTTTAACCTATAGTATTAACCGGTTAAATATCTTCTTAAAGGTCAACAGGTTAACAATGGACATCCCTTCCTACTATGTTGATTGCTTTTGCTATCTTGTAACAGTTCACTTATGAGGACATAGATGATCCTGTGAGTGTTAAATTAGTGTTGTGTCTCCCAAGGGTCAGCAATGAGATCTATACTTACAAAAGCAAGTATATATGTATGTAAAATGATTAAGTGTGCACTGTAAACAATGTGACATGTGCTAAAGAGAACTCCTGTACCTGTCTGTCTGTGACGGTTGCAGGCCCAGCTGCCTATGAATTAAGTAAGAGTCAAAATAAGATATGGGGAACTATGAAGGGGTCACTGTGACCCCAAGGTATGACCTTAACAGATGCAATGTGACCACATTTAAGGCTTAAAAATATACCTCAATTAGACATAACTAAATGCTACAGGTGTGACGCACATTAAGTTACACCAATCACAGCAGCCCTAAGAACAGTCTTATTATTCAACAGAACAATGTAAAAATAACAACTACAAAAAATACATAGTAAACTATTAACAGAAAAGATAACTAATCAATAAAGTGTAGAACAATCAAAGAACACATATTGTCCTTATTTTGACCTTATACTCTCTCTTGCCATAGTCACCATAATTCACTATGGATGAGTCTATTTTAACAGCAACAAAGGGACAATTGCACAATCTATTAAAACCGTTAATATTGTTTATTTCCACAAGCTGTAGTGTTTCAGGGCTGACCTAAAATGTGACTCAATAACAAAAGTATCTTAAAATAAAGATGTTTGAATTGTTAAATGATTGATTTACAATATTTCCAGACACACACTGCTGTCAGTAGACTATAGATGACACATGTGAAGCCTTACTGAAAAGATTTCCTTCCCGAACAAGGACAGGATTCTCCAGGCATATAACACTTTGAGGCTTTAACTGATCATGGATACATGTATGCACAGCAAGGCGAAGCGATGCCTCCTGGGCATTAACTGTGGTGTTTAATATACGGTGTTAAGGTGCTGGAAAACAAACATTTAAATTAAAGCGGTCAAACTTTTCCACAGTGTCTGCACTTGATTGTGACATTGCCAGACTGACACCGGCTGCCATTCTCAGGCGAATTTGCGGCCCAAAACACGCCCCTTGCCATCGAATAATTCAATTAATATTACCAATAATTAATACACACATATTCAAGGTAAAGAACAGGATGGCTGTAACAGCATGTATATTATGTGGATACAATCCATAATAGCTATGGGTCTTCACTCTTCACAAGAAAGGGGTATTTAATATGCCAGGTCAGCTTGATAAAATGTTGTTTCACAAAATTTATTTGAGTCATTCCACCAATCCGGTACTGTGATCGTGAAGTTATCTATTCATTAAAATGAATTATTAGAATTGTTTTTACCTAATGCATGTTGAAAGCAATTTGAGTCTAAAATAAACTCTAATTTGTATATGTCCCCTTCAACCCCGTTACCATTTTCAACCCTGTCACACCTTTATGGTATGTATTCCTTTAAGCTTATAAAAAATATATACTGTTTGTTTAACTATGTCTTAAATATTTATGGCAATCATAAGAATATTGATTTTAGTTAAAAATATGAAGTAAAACCATATCTTTGATCAAAAATGGTGTGATCGCTGGCAGAAAAAGGGCCCATTCCCTGTATGCTACTGCTCCATGCAGGACTCTTATTTTGATATTGCTAAACTGGATGTAACAAGGACTCTTATTTTGGTATTACTAAAGCGGATGTAACAATGCCAACTGCCAAAGTCAGACCAAACTACAGCAAGTAGTATAGGCTACGTTTAACATTGTAATAGGTACCCTGCAAGAAAGATAGCCAGTCACAACACTCCCGTGCCATGTGTTTGTATTTAATTAACAGCGTGGGCTCCCGCTAGCTTAACATAGCGCTAGCATTAGCCTGCTTGAGGAGTGAATGTGAGAGACTGAGCGCCGTCCCCCTCAATGTGGTCTTAGGCTCCCCCCCCTCAATGTGCCGGCCCCCTCAATGTCTCCTCCCCCTCAATGTTGGCTGCGGGCCGCAGTCAGGGGCTTCTCGGTTGAGCGCGCGCGAAAACTCTGTCACGATCAGGATTGTTTCTACACAAGATAGAGAACTGGAACATATCGATACAATTCTTAAAATAATGTTTTAGATATTTTAAAAAATTCAACACCAAAAGTGTCTGTAGTTGAAGAATGACCCTCACATTATTCAGAGGGTTTTCTAAATCTGACACAACATTGCTCAGCCGCGCTGAGAGGGGCGTGTCGAATCTAGTGACATAAATCTATGCTTCTATCTAGTGACAGATATCTATGCTTCTATCACTGAATCTTCAGCAGATTCTTCCGGTTCTAATCATATATTGAGTCATTTAGACTCACGGTGTGGGAGTTACAGGCAGTCTGAGGGGAAGTTATGGATGAGTTGAACAGCTGGGATAGCTGACCTGTCCATTAAATGACTATTGACAGTTTTAAAACATTGTTATTGTAATTCCCATTTCAATATATTCATCTCATGTAGGGTCGGCTTTGTTCTACTTCTTTATGCTCATTAAACCCTCCGTTACTTTCCTCAAGGCCGACTGTATTTCAAATAGTTCCGTTAATACTCATAACTCACACTAGCTGCTGTGCAGAATCACTTAGTTTATTGTCTCCATTTCAAACAGATAACTAAATGATGCTGACCTTTGTTTTCCCTCCGATCCGAGCCGCGGCTTTTCTTGATCCATGTCCCGGGTGAAGCGTTTTCCTCCCGGCTGTGAGGTCCATGGTTAGCTGACCCTTCCTCCGTGGTTCAACAGTCTTTACAGTAGTGACTACTACAGTAGTTCTTAGTCTGCTGTGAAACAGCCCATGTCCTGTTAAGGTTTAAGCTAACCCTAACCCCGTGTCCTGTTAAGGTTTAAACTAACCCTAACCCCGTGTCCTGCTGGCTTCTCCTGTGTCGCTCCTTCAAACAGTTTATCCACAACACGTTAGTCCGACCGGCTCCACCGTGTCCGCGCCGCGTTGAGCCCCGTCTGCGGGCAGCTGTCCGCGCCGCGTTGAGCCCCGTCTGCGGGCAGCTGTCCGCGCCGCTGGCTACACGCTAACTGCTACAATGCTGCTGGCTAACCCGCGCAGCGCCGGGCGATTCTTCCGATGCCCAGGCGGGGGGGGGGGGGGGGCATGGCACCACGTGTCCTTTAGCTCGTGTCCTGCGGGAATGAGCTCGAGCCTTTTCCTCTGTGCAGCCAAGAGCAAAGTGACATAGAAATCATCTTTCTTTCGTCTAATTTCCTCTTGTTGATCTCCGCCATGCTACCTGTCGTTCTCCACTGATGACGTGACGTCACCACGTCGTGTTGTGTTCAATGACCCTGACCGTGGCCCGGAAACACAGACTCCCGCACGTCGTATTCCGCAGTGTCTGTATCAATGCGCATAAAGATTAGATCTGCTCAGTAGCTGGCAGATTATCTGAATTAAGCTTCACCAAACACTAAATGGATTATAATGTACATAGCGGCGTTTCTCTTATACAGTGTTACACGTCAACACATTCCTACCGCTGGCAGCAGCTGCCGGAGCAGTGAAAGGTTCAGTGTCTTGCTCATGGGCACTTCCACAGGACGAGTGGAGGCGGGAGATCGAATGTGACGTCACTACCTTACTAATATGAAAAGGCTGAATATAGGCCAGTTGGTCTATGGGTAAAAAAAAATTCAAAGTCACATTATCTTAGACGGTACAAAATAATATAAAATATAAAATGGCCTCCATGAAAAAACATTAAAACAATGTTAATAATAATCAAGTTTAATTTATTTCACACCTTTCTGCTTTACCTGAGGATGCTGCTATGGCAGAGCGTTAGGGTAAGGGTTAGCCCATATCAGTGACACATTCAAATCAGCTGGTTACCATGTGTAAAGGCTGTCATGTTGGTGAACACACACACACACACACACACACACACACACACACACACACACACACACACACACACACACACACACACACACACACACACACACACACACACACACACACACACACACACACACACACCACATGGTTTCACCTCTCAGGTCAAAGGCCAGACAGATAGGCCAGACTTTAATATGAAACCCTTCAGGAGCCAGAGAACAGTAAACTGATCAGTTATATATTGTTTTCCACATTCTATTCATGCCCCTGATATTCATCATTTAGAGTCTGTCTGTCTGTCTGTCTGTCTGTCTGTCTGTGAGCAGAGCAGCACCATGTGACCTTTGTCTCTGTCTCTCTCTGTCTCTCTCTCTTTCTCTCTCTATCTCTCTATGTCTCTCTCGCTCTCTTTCTCTATCTCTCTGTCTCTATCAATTCAATTCAATTCAAATTGGCTTTATTGGCATGAAAGTTACAGTTTTGTACAATGTTGCCAAAGCACATCATCAAATTAATAAGTAAAAATATTCAACATATAACAACATAACATACAGATGATTACAACAGAACTAAATGAAATGAGACCTGGTGTATTATGTCCTAATGTTGTGGCAAGCCCAAATAAACTGTCCTGTGAGGACGGAGCTCTCTTTACGCTCTCCTATTATTATTCTAAATTGCTCTTCAGGGGAGTTCATAAAATTTGGGTGTTTTTGGCCGAATTGGTTAAAATATGTTTTGCGGACATTTTTAAATTTGGGGCAGTGAAGGAGGAAGTGCTGCTCTGTCTCTACAGCAGCTTCTCCACACTGCTGGCACAGCCGCTCCTCCTTGGGCAGCCATGTTTTCCTGTCTCTGCCTGTCTCGATGGCCAGGCTGTGAGCGCTCAGTCTGTACTTTGTCAACATCACTCTGTGTCTAATATCAGTCACTGTGGTCAGGTAGGGGGCCACAGTGTACTGTCTGTTTAGGGCCAGATAACACTGCATGTTGCTCTGTGTTTGTGTTTTAGAGTTCCAATGGGTGAGGTAGGTTTGTTTCTGATGTGTTATCATTTGGTTGAGTCTAATTGATATGTTGTCAGGCTGGTCCTGAGGCAGAGCAGAGGGGGAACCTGTCTGTGGACAGAGCCTCAGGACCAGCTGAGTGAGGGGAATCCTGTTCATCTCTTGGCTTTGCAGGGCTTTGTGCTGGAAGGAGTGGGGGTCACTTTGTTTTAGGTGTAGCCAATATTTAATTGATCTTTTTTGGATTTTTAGTAGTAGTGGATATTGGCCTAATTCAGCTCTGCAGGCATTGTTGGTAGTTGTCCTGTGTACCTGCAGAATGCTTTTACAAAATTTGGTGTTTTCGGTTAGGGCTAATGGAACCTGGGTTAGGGTTAGGGTCAGGAGAAAACAGAAAACAGTGAAGACACATTAGAATTGACTGGTTTTGGATTTCTTTATAAAACATTTGGCACAGTTGAGTTTTACATTCGGCCTTCAGACAGACAGACAGACACAGACAGACAGACAGACAGACAGAGACAGACAGACAGACTTTAACATGTTTCTGTCTCTCGTTACATCTTCAGAAGCTATGAACTAAACAGAGGATGGTTGCCATGGTTACAACATGCAGTTAAAGTGAGCTAGTGTCAAAGGTCACAATGACTGTCAGTCGCCATGGTGATACTGTTTACATTCAGACTCTGTCTCTCTGAATTTTATTGAGTTTTGCCATTATCATTTTATCAATACCAGTATTTTTATATTAAACAACAGGTGTGTGTTTGTCAATTAAAAAAAAAATTCTCCGAAAAATCAATTGTGTTTTAAAAAAACTAAAATAAAACAAATGATTTGCCAAATGTTGTAGCTGCAAAAGTTTGTGAACCCTGAGCTGAATTGCTTCAATGGAGCAGGTAAACACAATCAGGTGGGCCAAACTGATTGATGAAATGGACCAATGTAATGAGAGATCTTTAGGGAAGAAATTGGGCGGCACTAGATAAAACAGAGATCAAAACAGGTCAGTCTAGGCTCACCAAACTGAACCCATACAGGTCAGACATGCTAAAAGCGAAAAAAATTCATTTAATAAAAGTTTGAGCTCCATCGGTCCACCGTGAGGCAAATCATCTACAAATGGAGAGCTTTAAGAGTGACTGAACATCTGCCTAGAAGTGGACTTCCTTCAAAAATATCCACAAGCGCCATAAGAAAAGTGATTGTTCAGTTAAAAGCCAACCCACACCTTACATCTAGTGATTTGCAGACCTCTCTTGCAGCATCTGGGACAGATGTGCATGGTGATAAAACTCAGTCAACATGGCTTTCATGGGAGGGTTGCTGAAGAAGCCTCTGCTCTCAAAAAGGAACTAAAGTGCTTGTCACTACTTTGCCAGAGAGCACCTGGAGATACCTGAAGTCTTCTGGTAGTCTATTCTGTAGACAGATTAGTCCAACATTGAACTGTTTGGTCATAATCAAAAGCGCCATGTTCCGGGGAAAATGCAACTCTGCTTGGGTTGGCTTTCACCTGAAAAATCACTTTTTTGTGGTGCTATGATATTTTTGAAGGAAGTCCACTGCTAGGCAGATGTTCAGTCACTCTTAAAGCTCTCCATTTGTAGATGATTTGCCTCACGGTGGGCCGATGGAGCTCAAACCTTTTTGAAATAAATTTATAGCTGTCCCCAGACAAATGTGCAACATCACAACTCTATTCCTGAGATCCCCTGAGATTTTCTTTCCCTTTTGGAATGTCTGACCTGTATGGGTTCAGTTTGGTGAGCCTAAACTGACATGGTTTGATCTTTGTTTTATCTAGTTCGGCCCAATTTTTCCCCAAAGATCTCTCATTACATTGGTCTATTTCATCACTCAGTTTGTCCACCTGATTGTGTTTACCTGCTCCATTTAAACAATGCAGCTCAGGGTTCACTAACTTTAGCACATACAAAAGTTGGTAAATAATTTGTTTAGTTTGTTTTAACAAGTGATTACAGGAAAAGAAAAATGTGTAATTGACAAACACATATCTGTTATTTCATATAAAAAATACTGGTATTGATAAAAAATGAATAAATAAAGGTTAAACTAATTCAAATTCCAAAAGGCTCAAGGGGTTCACATACTTTCAAGCAGCACTGTTTATATACAGTATATATATCTGTTAGCGGTCCAGATCAGCAAGGACATTCCCTCCTTCGTTCTCCTTCTCTCTCTCCTTGTCCAGGGCGAGAGTTTGGCTGTTCCTCTCCCTCCCCTCTAACCCGTCCTGGGGCTTAGAGTTAGAGGTTAGAGGGTGAGGGTAAGGGGTAGGGGTAGGGGTAGGGTTAGATGGCTTTGGGTTAGTGCCCTGGTTCTTCAGATCCTGGAAAACCTCGGTGAAGAAATGTGGGTCCTTGTTGATTCTCAGCATGTCGGCGCTCAGACGCTGGATCAGCTGCAGCGCGCGGTCCCAGAAGGCGTCGCGGTCTGTCTCTAACCCCAACCCTAGGGACGCTTTGAGGGGGTAGGAGCTGTCTGTCTCCACTAGGAAGGGTTTGAGCGGGTAGGAGATCTCGTTGCCCAGGTAGGAATAGGCCAGGTAAAGCACGGTCAGGAAGATGGAGTGGAGCTCCTGCTCTGAAGACATGTCCTCATCCACTGCCTCTCTACACAGCAGGTACACAAAGACCAGACTGGACGGGCCGATGAAACACTGGTCCTAAGGGGCAGAGAGGCAGAGAGGGGTTAGTCATCTCTGTAGGGGGGTCAGGGGGACAGAGAGGGTTAGTCATTAGTTTGATCTTCATCTCTGTAGGGGGGTCAGGAGGGTTAGAGGGGTTAGATCAGGGGTCTCCAAACTTTTTTCACTGAGGGCCACATACAGAACAATCTACGAAGGGCCGGGCCACTTTGCAAAAATAACACATTTATCAGGACATGTAGCTGCTCTGATGTTTAGTTTCATAGTGTCTTCGTCAATTGTAATCCTTCTTCACGGCAACACTTTCCTTGCACATTAAACAGATATGTTTCCCCTCAGAGCCGGCCCAAGCCTCCATGGGGCCCTAAGCAGGATTTGATTAGGGGGCCCCTCTCCAATGTTAGCGCTGCCCAAATCATTGACTATTGTTAAATGCCTTCAGACACCCAGTGTTTCTGCTATTGCCTCCAATGTCCAGCTGGGTGCAAATAGTAGCCATCCGAGATCCCGACCCTCCTAGGGGGTCCGGGGGTATGCCCCCCCAGGAGATTTATTTAACTTTTTAAAGTGAAATGCATGAATCTGGTGCACTTTGAGAGGGAAATTAAGGGGCTTAATCTGAAGAATTTTGAGTGAAAAAATTATTTGGAGACACTGTGTCAGATGAATTACACGCTATTGAAGAAGGACACATGGATTTATATTTACATGGATAATAATATTAATTTAGAATAAGATATTATGCAGGGTCCTCTGGGATGGGCTTGGTGCTCTTTTTCTTTTATGGGACATATTTCTTTGTAATATAATGAATGATTTTAAATTATTTAAAAACTAAAAGGGCCATATTACATTAGATTTTTAAAATGTGCCGCGGGCCAATCAATCAGTTTTGACACCCCTGCACTATATAACCAATACCAACAATAAAAAGCGGGACGCAGGCCGCAGATGGCCCGCGGGCCGTAGTTTGGACATCCCTGAGGGTCAGGGGGTTAGGGGTTCGTTACCTGCCATCCCTGAAGCATCAACGCTCTGTCCACGTTTCTGAACCAAAGGACGATCTGATTGGACGACAGCTCCGTCAGCTTGACACAGCGACGACACAGGAAGTCAGACAGACATCGGAGGAGTTCGCCTGTAGACGCCTGAGACGGGAAGAGAACGTTTTATCAGAACTATTTCATAAATCATAAACCGAGAGCCATTTCATCATGTTTAAATCAGCCTGTCTATATTTATAACAGTAAACTGGGTCACATTATATCTATATGTGTGTATATATATATACACACATTATCCCTTGCTGAGTTTTCTGAGATTTATAACCATCATTATATGAAGGGGGGCCGTCTGCCAGGCTCTGGCTCGGGGCCCAGCTGGCACAGCCTGAAGAAGCAGCTTGGGACCCAAAGTGTTGGTCCTTCTAACAGCAACTCATTGGGCAAAGGGTCAGGGTAGGGTCAGGGTCAGGGTAGGGTTAGGGTAGGGTTAGGGTCAGGGTAGGGTTAGGGTCAGGGTAGGGTTAGGGTCAGGGTAGGGTTAGGGTCAGGGTAGGGTTAGGGTAGGGTTAGGGTCAGGGTAGGGTTAGGGTCAGGGTAGGGTCAGGGTAGGGTCAGGGTAGGGTCAGGGTCAGGGTAGGGTCAGGGTAGGGTCAGGGTAGGGTTAGGGTCAGGGTAGGGTCAGGGTAGGGTTAGGGTAGGGTCAGGGTAGGGTCAGGGTAGGGTTAGGGTCCTTCTTGGGGCTCAGGAAGGGGCGTATGAAGCTAAATAATGTCCTACAGTTTGGTAATGGCTGGTTAACAGAGGTGTGACTTCACCTTTCCGTCCTGGAACTTCTCGTAAAACTTAGACTCAGTCAAAATATGAAAACTTGCAGTTCTATTTCTCGCCAACTTAATTTTCAAATATGACCCCCCCCCTCTCACCCCCTCTCACCCCCTCCCCCTCCCTCCCCCCTCTCCCCCCAATCCTTCTCTAGGTTTTAATAATCTATATAAATAGTCTGTGTCATAGATTGGTCCAGCGGTGTGTCCATAGTGTTATGAAATATTCTGTTAACATATGTATTGTATGCACAATACTAACAAAATGATCATGTAACCAAAGCCAATAGGGGGATTCTTTCAGAATAGTTTCACATTTTGTCTGCTGGAAGGTGAGAGGAAGCCTTGCTGTATTTTCACAACATTTACACTTTTTCCAGCTGATAACTTGATGAATGAAGGTACAGACCTGAACGACAACCCTGCGTGGTGAGAAGCCCGGCCAAGCCTGGTCTGGCCTGGCCTGGTCTGGCCTGGCCTGGTCTGGCCTGGCCTGGTCTGGCCTGGCCTGGCTGGGTGGAGGGACAGTGGGGAGGGGGACAGGAATGAGTCCCGGCTGCTCCGATGGTTTCACATTCTTCCTGGTTTTGGCTCTGGCTGCCACGAGGCGTTTCTTCCAGCGCAGCGCCTGCTGCAGCACGGGATGCCTCTTCTTACGGTTAGCATTAGCATTAGCATTCCCTCTCTCTGTGTTCTTCCCTTCTTTCTCTTTCTCTCTCTCCGCCCGGGAAAGAGCGAGGGATGGAAGGGAAACCTTCCTCGAGCCCGGAGACAGAGACAGCACCGTTCCCATGACAACAGCCGAGCCAGAGGCATGAGCCTCTCTGCAGCAGCAGAGGAGAAGCAAGCTATCCTCTCTCTCTCTCTCTCTCTCTCTCTATTCCTCCCTCCCTCTCTCTCTCTCTCTCTATTCCTCCCTCCCTCTCTCTCTCTCTCTCTCTCTCTATTCCTCCCTCTCTCGCTCTCTCTCTATTCCTCCCTCCCTCCCTCTCTCTCTTTCTCTATTCCTCCCTCTCTCTCTCTCTCTCTCTCCCTCCCTCTCTCTCTCTCTCTCTGTCTCTCCCCCTCTATTCCTCTCTCTCTCTCTATCTCCCTCTCTCTCTCCCTATTCCTCCCTCCCCCTCTCTCTCTCTCTCTCTCTCTCTCTGTCTCTCCCCCTCTATCCCTCTCTCTCTCTCTCCCTCCCTCTCTCTATCCCTCTCTCTCTCTATCTATTCCTCCCTCCCTCCCTCTCTCTCTCTCTCTCTCCCTCTCTCTCTCTCTCTCCCTATTCCTCCCTCCCTCTCTCTCTCTTTCTCTCTCTCTCTCTCTGTCTCTCCCCCTCTATCCCTCTCTCTCTCTCTCCCCCCCTATCCCTCTCTCTCTATCTCCACCCCTCTATCCCTCTCTCTCTATCTATTCCTCCATCCCTCCCTCCCTCTCTCTCTCTCTCTCTCTATCCCTATCTATCCCTCTCGCTCTCTCTCTCTGTCTCTCCCTCCCTCCATCTCTCTCTCTCTCTCTCCCTCTATCCTTCCATCTCTCCCTCTCTCCCTCCCTCTCTATCCCTCCATCTCTCTCTCCCTCCCTCTCTATCCCTCCATCTCCCTCTCCCTCCCTCTCCCTCCCTCTCTCTCTCTATCCCTCTCTCTCCCTCCCTCCCTCCCTCTCTCTCTCCCTCCATCTCTCTCTCTCTCTCCCTCCATCCCTCCCTCCCTCTCTCCCTCCCTCCCTTCCTCCCTCTCTCTCTCTCTCTCTCTGCTGCAGCCCAGTGGATCGTGCAGAGCCTCTGTCCGTGGTGCTGAAACCAGGAGGAGATTAAAGGACGATTACACAGCTTTTATTATGACACGTTTACTAAATCACAGCACCATGACGCCTTCATTTCCCACAATGCAACAGTACTCACCCACAATGCAACAGTACTCACCTCTTTCTCCACACAGGACTGAATGACATCTCAGCTTCTAACCCTTTAACAGTTGAAACCAAACACCTGGAAACACGTTATAACTTAACAACACTGTGGAGCTTATCCCAAACACGTTATAACTTCACTATAACCCAAACACATGTTATAACTTCACTATAACCCAAACACATGTTATAACTTCACTATAACCCAAACAACAGCTGTGGAGCAGCTTCAGTCTGATGTGTTGATGAAGTTAGTCAAGTTGATTTAGACAAACAGTGAATGTTCTATAATGAAAGAGTATCCATGTTCCCTTTACATAGGGTTAGGGGGTTAGGGTCCTGCTAACAGGGTTAGGGGGTTAGGGTCCTGCTAACAGGGTTAGGGGGTTAGGGGGTTAGGGTCCTGCTAACAGGGTTAGGGGGTTAGGGGGTTAGGGTCCTGCTAACAGGGTTAGAGGGTTAGGGGGTTTGGGTCCTGCTAACAGGGTTAGGGGGTTAGGGTGTTAGGGTCCTGCTAACAGGGTTAGAGGGTTAGGGGGTTTGGGTCCTGCTAACAGGGTTAGAGGGTTAGGGGGTTTGGGTCCTGCTAACAGGGTTAGGGTTAGAGGGTTATAGGAGACATACATGTTGGGTTACCAGGAGCCTCCAGGGGGCGCTCTTCACTGGGACCAGCAGCTTTACTCTGTGCAAAAGAGAATGACAAACAAACACATTAAAACTCCATTTGTTTGTATATTAACTAAAACTATTACTCATATCATAATCATTATCAGATTAAACCTAACCCTCCTTCCCTCTCTGTCTCTCTCTCCATCTCTCTCTCCATCTCTCTATCCCTCCCTCTATCCCTCTATAATAATCATTATCAGGTTAACTGTAACCTAACCCATCCTGCAGATGTGCAGCTTTATTAAATGTCAGATTTTAAATTAATATTATTTTTATGCAGCTGATCCTAAAGCAGATTATACACCTCCCTCTGTCAGACTGTGTGTGTGTGCGTGTGTGTGCGTGTGTGTGTGTGTGTGTGTGTGTGTGTGTGTGTGTGTGTGTGTGGTGGGCGGAGCCAGGGCAGCAGAAGGCTCATTGTCTGGGGAGCGGAGGGAGCGATGGGCGAGAGACATAGGCACAGAGAGCAGCTGTGAGAGAGAGAGAGGGGCGAGAGACATAGGCACAGAGAAAGAGAGAGAGAGGGGCGAGAGACACAGACACAGAGAGAGAGAGAGAGGGGCGAGAGACATAGGCACAGAGAGCAGCTGTGAGAGAGAGAGGGGGCGAGAGACATAGGCACAGAGAGAGAGAGAGAGAGGGGCGAGAGACACAGAGAGCAGCTGTGAGAGAGAGAGGGGCGAGAGACATAGGCACAGAGAGAGAGAGAGAGAGGGGCGAGAGACTCAGACACAGAGAGAGAGAGAGAGGGGCGAGAGACACAGACACAGAGAGCAGCTGTGAGAGAGAGAGACAAAGAGGCCGACTCTCTCTTTCTTTCTTCATGTGGGGGAGGAGAGGGGGAGGATTAACCGGCTGATCTGCCACACGCGCTCACACAAAACACACACACTACGCGCTCACACACACAGGATTCACACACACGTTACACACACACACACACGCTTCATATACACACACACACACACACACACACACACACACACGCTTCATATACACACACACACACACACACACACACACACGACACGGAATCAGAGCATCTGCAGCAGCATCACCGGACACGTTACTGTGCTAACGGGACGAGAGACAAAGAGACGGAGAGAGAGAGAGAGAGAGAGAGAGAGAGAGAGAGAGAGACAGGACCCTAAACCATCGTGTGAGACAGGCAGCCAGACAGGCAGACAGACAGACAGACAGGCAGACAGGCCTTCAGCAGCATCGCCGCCTGTCTGTGTTCACAGCAATGGCCGACCACATGTTTCTGCCGCTGTGTGTCTGCTGAGTGTGTTGTTGTAGGTGGGTGTGTTCGGTGTGTGTGTGTGTGTGTGTGTGTGTGTGTGTGTGTGTGTGTGTGTGTGTGCGATGGGGAACGCAGAAAGCATGGAGAGCCAGCTGGCCGTGATCCGGTCCCGAGCCGCTCCGGTCCGACTGCCGATGCCCGACCCCGCAGAGCTGGAAGAAAGGTTCTCCATCGCACTGGTTAGTACACACACACATTACACACACATTATATACACACACACACACACACACACATTATATACACACACACACACACACACACACACATTATATACACACACACACACACACATTATACACACACACATTACACACACACACATTATATACACACACACATTATATACACACACACACACACACATTATATACACACACACACACACATTATACACACACACATTACACACACACACATTATATACACACACACATTATATACACACACACACACACACATTATACACACACACATTACACACACACACATTATATACACACACACATTATATACACACACACACACACACATTATATACACACACACATTATATACACACACACATTATATACACACACACACACACACATTATATACACACACACACACACACACATTATATACACACACATTATATACACACACACACTCACACACATTATATACACACACACACACACACACATTATATACACACACACATTATATACACACACATTATATACACACATTACACTCACACACATTATATACACACACACATTATATACACACATTACACACACACATTATATACACACACACACACATTATATACAGACACACACTCACACACATTATATACACACACATTATATACACACACACACTCACACACATTATATACACACACACACACACACACATTATATACACACACACACACACACACATTATATACACACACATTATATACACACACACACTCACACACATTATATACACACACACATTATATACACACACACACACATTATATACACACACACACACACATTATATACAGACACACACTCACACACACACACATTATACACACACCCACAATATAGAAAATATACACAGACACAGACGCACACATACAGTAGAAACACAAACACAGACACACACACACATAGAAACACAGACACACACAGACACACACATAGAAACACAGACACAGACACACACAGACACACACACGCATAGAAACTGCCTGTCTCTCTGTCTGTCTGTCTGTCTGTCTGTCTGTCTGTCTGTCTGTCTGTCTGTCTGTCTGTCTGCCTGTCTCTCTGTCTGTGTGTCTGTCTGTCTGTCTGTCCTCTTCACAGCAGACCCGGGTTAGAATCCAGCCCGGGTCGTTCTCTGCATGTCATTCCCCTCTCTGTCTGCCTGTCTGTCTGTCGGGTTGGATGGGGGGTTAGGGTTAGAGTTAGGGGTTGGAGGGTTGGATGGGGGGTTAGGGTTAGGGTTAGGGTTAGAGGGTTGGAGGGTTAGGGGGTTGGATGGGGGGTTAGGGTTAGGGGTTAGAGGGTTAGAGGGTTGGATGGGGGGTTAGGGTTGAGGGTTAGAGGGTTGGATGGGGGGTTAGGGTTAGGGGTTAGAGGGTTAGAGGGTTGGATGGGGGGTTAGGGTTAGGGGTTAGAGGGTTAGAGGGTTGGATGGGGGGTTAGGGTTAGGGGTTAGAGGGTTAGAGGGTTGGATGGGGGGTTGGGGTTAGGGGTTAGAGGGTTGGATGGGGGGTTAGGGTTAGGGGTTAGAGGGTTGGAGGGTTGGATGGGGGGTTGGGGTTAAGGCCAGGACACACTAGTCCGACTACCCGAAAATGGAGACTGCCGATTCAGGGAGCTCCAGTCTTCCCATCGCGGCCGAAAAAGCGCAAAGAACACACCGAGCCGACTGCTGACTTTCTGTACGCTCTGCGCTTGCGCGGGACGTAATGTCTCCATAACAGCAGGCGGCGCTAATCTGTATTGTGGCCCGAAAAAATACGAAAGCCGGAAATGATGGGACGGCTCTCTAGACCATAAACATAGATAGAAATACGTATTTATATTTATGGACCATAAAGAGCACCATTTTTAGCAGAGAGTGTCGAGCATGGTGTCGAGCAGTCAACAAGGGTTGATGCATGTGAGTACTCGCTGAACCAAACAAACAAACACATTAAAACGATGGCTAGCTGTTGTTAGCTGTTTGTGCTACCCGCCTCACTTCCGGGCTTCACTGATTCGCTAGCCCTCCACCAATCAAATTGCTCCAACTGAAAGACTGCCCGCCGCCGATTGAACATGTTCAATCGGCTCAAAAGAAGCCCGACGACATCTACGACGACCGACGTCACGGCTCACACCAAACAGATTCGTGTCTCCGAGCCCTCCAGACTCTACGACGGCGATTATCGGGCCGGTGTGTCCTGGCCTTTAGAGGGTTGGAGGGTTGGATGGGGGGTTAGGTTTAGGGGTTGGAGGAAGTAGATCTCTTCCTCCTCCCATAATGCAGCTGGAGCTACAGGAGCTCGTTTAGTCCAAAAACACTCAGTGCTTCCTGCAGTGGGATCAGTTCCTCACTACAAACGGACACACTGTGTTTGTGCGCGTGCCTGTTCTCATCTGAACAAAGGAAACCCTAAACCAGAGTTCCATTCAGTTTAAACCAAACCAGGTGTGAAGCTCTGAGAGCCTGGCAGAGGGTTTAGTAGATCTGTCACTTCCTGGTTGGGGTCAGACCGACAGCCAATAGAAAGCCAGTATCCTGATGACATCATCTCTTTCAGAACGCGATGAACCTTCCGCCGGACAAGGTGCGTCTGCTGCGTTCCTATGACAACGAGAAGAAGTGGGAGCTGATCTGTGATCAGGTATGTCATCACAATATATATAATATAATAATATATACTATAATCATATTAACCCTAAACAGGGTTATAAACAGGGCTAACCCTAACCCGAACATGTCATAATATACTATATTCATATCGCTTCACTCTGAACATGTCATAATATACTATATTCATATTAAACCTACACAGGGTTATGGTTAGGGTCAGGGTTATAAACAGGGCTAACCCTAACCCGAACATGTCATAATATACTATATTCATATTAAACCTACACAGGGTTATGGTTAGGGTCAGGGTTATAAACAGGGCTAACCCTAACCCTTCACTCTGAACATGTCATAATACATTCTGTCTGTTTCCTTCAGGAGCGTTTTCAGGTGAAGAATCCTCCGCACACCTACATCCAGAAACTGAGGGGCTTCCTGGACCCGGCCGTCACACGCAAGGTCAGGCTTCCCCCAAACCTTAACCCCCTAACCCTAACCCTATCTAACCCCTAACCCTATCTAACCCCTAACCCTAACCCTATCTAACCCCTAACCCTTAACCCCTAACCCTATCTAACCCAAGGTCAGGCTTCCCAAAATCTAAATTTAATACAAAGTAGAATGCTATTGCTATCCAACCCTAACACAATGTTTATAAGAGGGATGATGTCAGACTATAACTATGACATCACAGGAGCTTCACCCAGTTTATTAAACGGTAATCTGTCTTTCTCTCGGTCGCTGTCTGTCTGTCTGGCTGTCTCTCCCTCTCTTCGTCTGACTGTCCGTCTCTCCCTCTGTGTGTATGTATGTATGTATGTCTTTCTGTCTGTCTCTCTGATTATCTGTCTGTCTGTCTAACTGTCTGTCTGCAGAAATTCAGAAGAAGAGTTCAGGAATCAACTCAGATGCTCAGAGAACTTGAGATTTCTCTTCGCACAAACCACATCGGGTACGTGCCTGTCTGCCTGTCTGTCTGCCTGCCTGTCTGTGTGTCTGCCTGCCTGTCTGTCTGTGTGTCTGTGCCTGCCTGCCTGTCTGTGTGCTTGTCTGTCTCTCTGCTCACCTGTCTGTCTGCTCACCTGTCTCTCTCTCTCAGGTGGGTTAGGGAGTTTCTGAACGAGGAGAATCGAGGTCTGGATGTCCTGGTGGAGTATTTGTCGTTTGCTCAGTACGCTGTCACGTAAGTGTCCCGTCGCATTAAGGTTAGGGTTAGGGTTAGGGTTAGGGTTAGGGGTTAGGGTTAGGGTTAGGGTTAGGGTTAGGGTTAGGGGTTAGGGTTAGGGTTAACCCATTACTGATGAAGGGTTAGGGTTAACCCATTACTGATGAAGGGTTAGGGTTAGGGTTAACCCATTAGGGTTAGGGTTAGGGTTAGGGTTAGGGGTTAGGGTTAGGGTTAGGGTTAGGGTTAGGGTTAGGGTTAGGGGTTAGGGTTAGGGTTAACCCATTACTGATGAAGGGTTAGGGTTAACCCATTACTGATGAAGGAAATCAACAGAGTAAATAATATAGAAAGACTGATACACTGTATTAGGGTTAGGGTTAGGGTTAGGGTTAGGGTTAGGGTTAGGGTTAGGGTTAGGGTTAACCCATTACTGATGAAGGAAATCAACAGAGTAAATAATATAGAAAGACTGATAACCTGTATTATAGTCTGATATTAGTATAATATAGAACTAGTAAGACTGATACACTGTATTATAGTCTGAGATTAGTATAGTAACCTGCCCTGTTGAACATGACTCAGCCTGACCCTGTTCTTCAGGTGTGAGGGATAGATGTAGGGTTAGATAGTAATCTGCGCTGTTCTTCAGGTGTGAGGGATAGATGTAGGGTTAGATAGTAATCTGCCCTGTTCTTCAGGTGTGAGGGATAGATGTAGGGTTAGATAGTAATCTGCCCTGTTCTTCAGGTTTGATGGATAGATGTAGGGTTAGATAGTAATCTGCCCTGTTCTTCAGGTGTGAGGGATAGATGTAGGGTTAGATAGTAATCTGCTCTGTTCTTCAGGTGTGAGGGATAGATGTAGGGTTAGATAGTAATCTGCCCTGTTGTTCAGGTGTGAGGGATAGATGTAGGGTTAGATAGTAATCTGCCCTGTTGTTCAGGTGTGAGGGATAGATGTAGGGTTAGATAGTAATCTTCCCTGTTCTTCAGGTGTGAGGGATAGATGTAGGGTTAGATAGTAATCTGCTCTGTTCTTCAGGTGTGAGGGATAGATGTAGGGTTAGATAGTAATCTGCCCTGTTCTTCAGGTGTGATGGATAGATGAGATGTAGGGTTAGATAGTAATCTGCTCTGTTCTTCAGGTGTGAGGGATAGATGTAGGGTTAGATAGTAATCTGCTCTGTTCTTCAGGTTTGAGGGATAGATGTAGGGTTAGAGGGTTAGATAGTAATCTGCTCTGTTCTTCAGGTGTGAGGGATAGATGTAGGGTTAGATAGTAATCTGCCCTGTTCTTCAGGTTTGATGGATAGATGTAGGGTTAGATAGTAATCTTCCCTGTTCTTCAGGTGTGAGGGATAGATGTAGGGTTAGATAGTAATCTGCCCTGTTCTTCAGGTTTGATGGATAGATGTAGGGTTGGATAGTAATCTGCCCTGTTCTTCAGGTGTGATGGATAGATGTAGGGTTAGATAGTAATCTGCCCTGTTCTTCAGGTGTGAGGGATAGATGTAGGGTTAGATAGTAATCTGCTCTGTTCTTCAGGTGTGATGGATAGATGTAGGGTTAGATAGTAATCTTCCCTGTTCTTCAGGTTTGATGGTGAAGTGAGTGACAGCTCCTCGGAGGTTTCCTCCATCGATTCTCCCTGGAGTCGGTCCATCGAGGATCTCCATGGCGACTGCAGCCTCCCGTCGCCGTCAGCAACGCGCGCGGCTCGACACTCCATCAGGTGAGTAAAGGTTTGGTTAAGTTACGTTAAGAAATATGCTAAGGACAGGTTTAAGGGTGAGGGGTCAAATAAAAGGTTTTCTTAACCTTCTCTCAATCCCTTTTTGTCTCGGTTAGGGTTAGATAAAGGGGTTAGGGTTAGGATTCTGGGGTTAGGGTTAGTGTTAGGGTTAGGGCTAGGATTCTGGGTTTAGGGTTAGTGTTAGGGTTAGGGCTAGGATTCTGGGGTTAGGGTTAGGGCTAGGGTTCTGGGGTTAGGGTTAGGGCTAGGGTTAGGGCTAGGGTTCTGGGGTTAGTGTTAGTGTTAGGGTTAGGGCTAGGATTCTGGGGTTAGGGTTAGTGTTAGGGTTAGGGCTAGGATTCTGGGGTTAGGGTTAGTGTTAGGGTTAGGGCTAGGGTTCTGGGGTTAGGGTTAGTGTTAGGGTTAGGGCTAGGGTTCTGGGGTTAGGGTTAGTGTTAGGGTTCTGGGGTTAGGGTTTTGGGGTAAGGGTTAGGGTTTTGGGGTTAACCCTCTTAGGGTAAGAGTAAGGGTTAGGGGTTTGGGGTTAACCCTCTCTCTCTCTCCCCTCAGCTCGGCGCTAGTCACTCGCTCCAACACTCTGCCCAGTCGCCGGACGCTGAAGAATTCACGACTCGTCTGTAAGAAAGACGACGTGCACGTCTGTGTCATGTGTCTGAGAGCCATCATGAACTACCAGGTACACACACACACACACACACACACACACACACACCTGTACACACACCTGTACACACACCTGTACACACAATGGCCCTCATTTATCAACTGTGCGTAGATCACAAAAGTGGGTGTACGCACATTTCCACGCAAACCTCGGCATTTATCAATATGGACGTGAGCGTAGGATACGCTCAAATCCCACGCCAGCTCTCAGCTCGTGTACGCAGGTTTATAAACACTCGCAGTGCAGGCTGTGCCGGGTAGCCGATGACTTTGTTGGACAATTATTAGAAGATAATACAATTGCAGTGTTTGCTCAGACCGAAATAAAGATATTAATCACTTAAAATTGTGCAGCTTATGGTGCGCAACTGAGTAGGAGCACTGATTCAATAGTGCGCACACCGGCCACTTAGGAGCGCTGCATGGGACTGTGTAAGGGTAGTTGTCTCCGTCTGGAGCAGCTGGGGGGACACTGAGGCACGGGGGCTGCATTCATTCAAAATGTTAGCCACAGTATTAAATATGTAGTAGGCCTACACTGCTCTTTATGATAAAAATACACGGCACAACATTCAACTTAACATTTTATTTATTTGACGCACTTTTTAGATGTTAGTTCCTCTTTTAATGTGTCATTGATCGCTTAAGAGAGCGATTTATTTCCACCGTTAACCGTCACGTTTTTCCGACCTGCTGGTGGAGCAGCTCAGCAGGACAGTGGGCGCTCTCACAGCTGATCGTTGTCGGGTCGGCTTGTGCAGCTGACGGCCGGGCTGACCACTCGTGCCAAGCGCATGCTGTCATACAGTAAAACGCAAAATGTGTTATTTTTAGTTTTTAAACCCCTTTTGAGTAGTGCTATCTAAAAGGGCCAATACATTCTAATCATTCAAATCTCTGCAGACCTGTATTTCTTTTATGGGGACCATTACCGGACAGTTGGTGCGTCTGTTTCTCCTCTACCACTTATATTATGCCCGCACCCCCAGTTGGTTGCATTTCAGAACAGCAACACGCGATGTTTGAGTCAGACCACTTTTTCTTCATCTATGTAAAGAAATGGCGACATATAATTG
>CASHTC010000607.1:117500-125000 GCA_949357725.1 Hyperoplus immaculatus
AAACCCTAACCCTAACCCAGAGCGCTGATAGGGTGAAACCCTAACCCTAACCCAGAGCGCTGATAGGGTGAAACCCTAACCCAGAGCGCTGATAGGGTGAAACCCTAACCCTAACCCAGAGCGCTGATAGGGTGAAACCCTAACCCTAACCCAGATAGGGCTGGCCCGAATTATTTGAATATTCGAATACTCGTTCGGAAAATTAGAATTCGGAGCTTAAATTAGTATTCGGAGCTTCGTTTTTTTTTTTTTTTTTTTTTTTTTTAAATTGTTGAGAAAATGTGATGAATGGTGTGATTGTTGTTGTAACTGGGCGACTTGATTGTCCAGTAGGTCTCGCATTATACAATGGTGCCATCTACTGGATCCATTTGGAACGGCAGAACCACCTTTGAACTTTGACCTAGTTGGCTGCTGACCTTTTCAAAGCCGGTGATACACGGTGATACACCAGCTGTATGCTACGTGACGTTACCAGAGCGAGGGATGCAAACTATAAGCGACACCAAGCAGAGAAGCGAGAGAGGTGGAGGAAGAATAGATAACTTGTTTCCATTAACTTTATAAAACAACATTAGCGGGATCTCGGGAGGAAAAGTAATGCTTAGCTAAATGCTAACCTTAGCTTAGCTGTATGTTTACGTACAGCACCGCACCCATAAACTGTGACTGGCTTGCTGCAGAGCGTGAACGTCTTGGCAATACCCGGTCAATATAATGGATATAATATGGACACATAAGACAATCAATAATTCGGTACTTGTTATGGATTTATTGTACAAATTCCCTGAAAACAAAGATGAACATTCCAGGATGAATTGAAAAGCTCCCGTTACGTAAGGGCTGAGATCGCAGAGAGGACAGCTGATTTGGACAGCTGTTCGCGTCCACGGGGAAAAAGTAAGGAACTCCAACTTAATTAGGCCTATTAATTAACGTTCAAAAGCTATTAAATCTTCAACAAAATAATATGCAGATATTGTCAAAATCGGTTCCAGGGAGTATATAGGGATTATTAACGTTTTTTTTTTTTTTTATTAACATTGTTTTTGATGGTGTGTTTTTCTGGAACGAATATCCGGATATTCGCTCGGAAAAACCAACGAATATTCGGAGCCTGAAAAATGGTATTCGTGCCAGCCCTAAACCCAGAGCGCTGATAGGGTGAAACCCTAACCCTAACCCAGAGCGCTGATAGGGTGAAACCCTAACCCTAACCCAGAGCGCTGATAGGGTGAAACCCTAACCCTAACCCAGAGCGCTGATAGGGTGAGACCCTAACCCTAACCCAGAGCGCTGATAGGGTGAAACCCTAACCCTAACCCAGAGCGCTGATAGGGTGAATACCTAACCCAGAGCGCTGATAGGGTGAAACCCTAACCCTAACCCTAACCCAGAGCGCTGATAGGGTGAAACCCTAACTCAGAGCGCTGATAGGGTGAAACCCTAACCCAGAGCGCTGATAGGGTGAAACCCTAACCCTAACCCTAACCCAGAGCGCTGATAGGGTGAAACCCTAACCCTAACCCAGAGCGCTGATAGGGTGAAACCCTAACCCAGAGTGCTGATAGGGTGAAACCCTGACACTGACCCTAACCCAGAGCGCTGATAGGGTGAGACCCTGACACTGACCCTAACCCAGAGCGCTGATAGGGTGAAACCCTAACCCAGAGCGCTGATAGGGTGAAACCCTAACCCTAACCCAGAGCGCTGATAGGGTGAAACCCTAACCCTAACCCAGAGCGCTGATAGGGTGAAACCCTAACCCTAACCCAGAGTGCTGATAGGGTGAAACCCTAACCCTAACCCAGAGTGCTGATAGGGTGAAACCCTAACCCTAACCCAGAGTGCTGATAGGGTGAAACCCTAACCCTAACCCAGAGCGCTGATAGGGTGAAACCCTAACCCTAACCCAGAGCGCTGATAGGGTGAAACCCTAACCCTAACCCAGAGCGCTGATAGGGTGAGACCCTGACACTGACCCTAACCCAGAGCGCTGATAGGGTGAGACACTGACACTAACCCACTAGTGATATAGGGTTAGGGTCTAACCCTATATCACTAGTGTGAATGGGGAAACACATAGCACCTGGAGGAGACAGTCAGAAAGGGAAACTCCAGTTGAACATGTCACCCCAGACATTCAGACATTCCAGGGCCATACACACGGCCGGACATGGATCCTCTAGTGGAGCTGAGAGCTTACTCCTTGCGGCAGACAGACAGACAGACAGACAGACAGACAGACAGAGAGACAGACAGACAGAGAGACAGACAGACAGAGTTGGTTGGAGGTTTTAGTCTCACCAAACTCCATAGAAAGAGAATCTGCTGACACCAGAACATAGAGAAGTCCTGGGTCACCCAGGGTCACAGCCTTTCCTCTGGCGGTCAGTGAGAATAGAACACATACTGTCTCTGTAACCCATGCACTGTTGCTTTAACTCTGCAGGATGTGTATGCTAGCGCTAACTCCACGGTGCACACACTGCGGCGCATCGTGAAGGAGAAGGACCAGACGATACGGCGCCAGAGCCGACTGGAGCGCCAGGCGCAGGAGCAGAGAGGGGAGGGGGACGGGGGCGTGGCCGACTCAGCCTCCCCCTCACCCCCCCCTCACCTGTCCCCCAGGTAAGGGCCTTACGTTAACCTCCCCTGTCCCCCAGGTAAGGGCCTTATAACCACACAGACACTTTGCATTAGTCTAACCCTAACACACTTTGCACCAGTATAAAGCTGCTGACATTACTGACCATGGACATATAAAGAAATGGACACCGTATTGAAACATGGCGCCCATTCATTCCTATGAAAGCTGCTCATTGGCGCAGAGAAGCAACAAGGAAGTGACTTTCTGCTTCATGGGAGCCTAACACGCCCCTAAAGCATGACGCGCAGGGTACGTTTCATTCTCGAGCAGTGTAACGTTATAATATGTCCGTGCATTAAGCTAAGCGGGACGGGCACAGTTGTTTATCGACCATGGAAGTATAAGTTACTAATCCCCGATGATTCTCTATATGTAATATTTAAATTACACCCCGTCGTTGTAAAGTAATATAGTGATAAACGAAGATTCCTCCCGCCATCGGAGGCCAGGCCGGCCGAAGCAACGGTTGTTTCACTACGGCTCCTTTTAGCGGCTACACGCCTAACGGCTAAAACTGAAAATAAAAACGGCTATAAAACGCTTTCGGTGGCGTTCTGAAAAGCGAAAACTTCCATCCTATTAGTACATGGTCTAAAGAAAAGTATGAGCCTTTGATTGATATCCAGAAAAATGTAGCGGAGATACATTCTTGTTTGACGAAATTGTATTGGGAATGAATGGGGCAGGGCCACTATGATCTCCATTTTGTTTTACGGACCCGTCCCAGACTGTCTAATGCGTGTAATACCAGGCGTGGCCACCTGTCCATGCTGACTGCTCGGAAAAGGCACAGTCCTGGGGGCCTGGTACTGACATATTAAAAACCAAAAGTTATAATCGGCACAGAGTCAGATGTGGTTCAGCTGTGACGCCCTCCAGAGGCCAAACACATTATCGCAGCTTCTCACATGCAGGATAATGCACACAGTGGGTTATTATGCAGGATAATGCACACAGTGGGTTATTATGCAGGATAATGCACAGTGGGTTATTATGCAGGATAATGCACAGTGGGTTATTATGCAGGATAAAGCACAGTGGGTTATTATGCAGGATAATGCACACAGTGGGTTATTGTGTGATGAGTTGCTTATTGTTGGTGGTAATGTAGTGTGTACCTGATTGGTTCTTTCAGCCCGGAGACAGTAGCCTATCACAGCATGGGACCAGTGATGGGCGGAGCTCCGTTGATGCCCCCCCCTCCCCCTCCCCCTCCCCCACCGATGCCGGGAACAGGTGAGTCTCCACCAATCAGATCGCTGCGTTTGGCTGACACTTTATTCTGATTATAATATATTATTAAATAATGAATGACTATGTAACACTGAAACCTTTTCTTCTTCCTCTGTGGTGTTTAAAGAGTTTAACGGCTGCTACCCAGCCCCCCCGCCCCCTCCTCCCCCCCCTCCCCCTCCCTGTCGGACCAGTGAACTGTCTTCTGCCCCGATGCCACCGCCCCCCCCGCCCGTAGCCCCCCCTCTACCGGGGTCCGGCCCAACAGTCATCTTCAACTCAGGACTCGCAGGTCAGAAACAACTCTTTAGATTAGAAAGAAAACTAAGCGTTTGTTTCAATAAGGAAAATAGAACTGAGAACGTTTTATTGCTTTATTTCTATAAAGATCTTTAATGTCTATTTCTATAAAGATCTTTAATGTCTATTTCTATAAAGATCTTTAATGTCTATGAATATAAAACATTCTTAATAAAAGGGTTAACCCCAACCCTCTAACATCTCCACTTTGTCTCTTTCTGCCACAGAGGGGACGCTCAAGTTGTTCTGTAAGTTACACATTTACACATTTCTGATCCATAAACTGTCATCAACCGTCTGTCTGTCTGTCTGTCTGTCTGCTCACCTGCCTGTCTGTCTGTCTGTCTGTCTGCTCACCTGCCTGTCTGTCTGTCTGTCTGTCTGCTCACCTGCCTGTCTGTCTGTCTGTCTGTCTGTCTGTCTGCTCACCTGCCTGTCTGTCTGTCTGTCTGTCTGTCTGCTCACCTGCCTGTTTGTCTGTCTGTCTGTCTGTCTGCCTGCTCACCTGTTTGTCTGCTCACCTGCCTGTCTGTCTGCTCACCTGTCTGTCTGTCTGTCAGTCTGTCTGTCTGTCTGTCTGTCTGTCTGTCTGCCTGCTCACCTGTCTGTCTGTTTGTCTGCTCACCTGTCTGTCTGTCTGTCTGTCTGCCTGCCTGCTCACCTGTCTGTCTGCCTGCTCACCTGTCTCTCTCTCTAGCGGTGAAGATAAAGAAACCGATCCAGACTAAGTTCCGGCTGCCGGTGCTGAACTGGGTCGCGCTGAAGCCGAGTCAGATCAACGGGACGGTGTTCAACGACGTGGACGACGAATCCATCCTGCAGGTACACACACACACACACACACACACACACACACACACACACACACACACACTCTCTCTCTCTCTCTCTTGGTTGGTTGTCCACTTTGATCCTTTTTGTAAAATTTTGAGAAAAACAAAACCTACTTTCTGACTCACTTGTTCCCTGTCCGATCACATGGGTCTCCTGATAGGTTTCCATCCAGTCTGAAGTCTACCTGTCTGACTGTCTCTCTCTCTCTACCTGCCTGTCTCTCTCTCTCTACCTGTCTGTCTGTCTACCTGCCCGTCTCTCTCTCTACCTGTCTGTCTCTCTCTCTACCTGCCTGTCTCTCTCTCTACCTGCCTGTCTCTCTCTCTACCTGTCTGTCTATCTTCCTGCCTGTCTCTCTCTACCTGTCTGTCTACCTGCCTGTCTCTTTCTACCTGTCTGTCTACCTGCCTGTCTCTCTCTCTCTCTCTCTGCCTGTCTCTCTCTCTCTGCACCTGCCTGCCTGTCTCTCTCTCTCTCTCTACCTGCCTGCCTGTCTCTCTCTCTCTACCTGCCGGTCTCTCTCTACCTGTCTGTCTGTCTGTCTGCCTGCCTGTCTCTCTCTCTCTCTCTCTCTCTCTCTACCTATCTGTCTACCTGCCTGTCTCTCCCTACCTGTCTCTCTCTCTCTCTACCTGTCTGTCTGTCTCTCTCTCTCTCTACCTGCCTGTCTCTCTCTCTACCTGCCTGTCTCTCTCTCTCTACCTGCCTGTCTCTCTCTCTCTACCTGCGTGTCTCTCTCTCTACATGCCTGTCTCTCTCTCTCTACATGCCTGTCTCTCTCTCTCTACATGCCTGTCTCTCTCTCTCTCTACCTGCCTGTCTCTCTCTCCCTGCCTGTCTCTCTCTCTAGGACCTGGATGTGGAGAGCTTTGAGGAGCTGTTCAAGACGAAGGCCCAGGGTCCGGCGGTGGACCTAACCCTGTCCAGACAGAAGCTCCCTCAGAAGCTCCAGTCCAAAGTGTCTCTGCTGGAAGCCAACCGAGCCAAGAACCTGGCCATCACGCTGAGGAAGGCCGGCCAGGGCTCTGAGGTCATCTGTAGGGCGATACACACGTAGGTCAAAGATCACTGCCCCCCTGTCTGTCTGTCTGTCTGTCTGTCTGTCTGTCTGTCTGTCTGTCCTCTTCACAGCAGGCCGGGTTAGAATACAGCCCGGGTCGTTCTCTGTCTGTCTGTCTGTCTGTCCTCTTCACAGCAGACCCGGGTTAGAATCCAGCCCGGGTCGTTCTCTGCATGTCATTCCCCTCTCTGACACATTTCATCTCTATCTCTACACACTGTCTAATAAAAGGTGAAACATGGTCATTAGTGTTAGTGACAGTAGTTCACTGTGAGATGATTGGTCCTTTGTAACTAATCTGTGTGTGTGTGTGTGTGTGTGTGTGTGTGTGTGTGTGTGTGTGTCTCTGTGTCTCTCTCTCTCTCTGTGTGTGTGTCTGTCTGCCTGTCTCTCTCTCTCTGTCTGTCTCCCTGTCTCTCTCTCTCTCTGTCTGTCTGCCTGCCTGCCTGCCTGTCTCTCTCTCTCTGCCTGCCTGTCTCTCTCTGCCTGCCTGTCTCTGTCTCTCTGTCTCTCCAGCTTTGACCTGCGGACCATGCGTGTGGACTTCGTGGAGTGCTTGATGCGGTTCCTGCCGACAGAAGCCGAGGTGAAGCTGCTCAGACAGTACGAGAGAGACAGGAAACCTCTGGAGGCTCTGAGCGACGAGGACCGATTCATGATGTCATTCAGCCGCATAGAGAGACTCACCCAGAGAATGGGCATCATCACCTTCATGGGAAACTTCACCGATAACGTGCAGATGTTAACTCCTGTAAGACAGACAGACAGACAGACAGACAGACAGACAGACACACACACACTACTGACAACGTCCAGATGTTAACGCCTGTAAGACTAACACACACACACAGGGTCAGGGGTTAGACAGACAGACAGACAGACAGACCTGTCTAACCCTCCCCTGTCTAACCTGTCTCACCCTCCCCTGTCTCTCTCTCTGTGTTGCAGCAACTCCACGCGATGATCGCTGCTTCAGTTTCTATCAGATCGTCTCAGAAGCTCAAAAAGATCCTGGAGGTCAGTGTGTGTTTAGATTTACCGTCACAAAGATACACAGAACCCTAACCCTATGACTATATACTGTGTTTAAAGGTGTTTAACTGACTATACACTGTGTTTAAAGGTGTTTAACTGACTATACACTGTGTTTCAATGTGTTTAACTGACTATATACTGTGTTTAAAGGTGTTTAACTGACTATACACTGTGTTTAAAGGTGTTTAACTGACTATACACTGTGTTTAAAGGTGTTTAACTGACTATATACTGTTTTTAAATATTATACACTGTACTACTGTGTGAGAATCCTGACCTGGTTAGGGTTAGGGTTAGGGGTTAGGGGTTAGGGGTTAGGGGTTAGGGGTTTAGGGGGTTAGGGGGTTAGGGTATCCAGAGAATCCTGACCTGGTTAGGGTTAGGGGGT
>CASHTC010000607.1:127500-130000 GCA_949357725.1 Hyperoplus immaculatus
CTCTCTGTGTGTCTGTCTCTCTGTGTGTCTGTCTCTCTGTGTGTGCGTGTGTGTCTGTCTCTCTGTGTGTCTGTCTCTCTGTGTGTCTGTCTCTCTGTGTGTCTGTCTCTCTGTGTGTCTGTCTCTCTGTGCGAGCAGTGAGTCTGGAGAACGTTCTCTCTGATGTGAAGGAGCTTCAGCGCGGCATGGAGCTGACCTGGAGAGAGTTCAGCGTGGGACACAACGCCACGCTGAAAGATTTCATCAGCCGCCACGAGGCCAGGCTGGGCAAGCTGCAGGAGGACGCACGCATAGCACAGGTTAACACACACACACATAGCACAGGTTAACACACACACACACACACACGCGCATAGCACAGGTTAACACACACACATAGCACAGGTTAACACACTAACACACATAGCACAGGTTAACACACACACACATAGCACAGGTTAACACACACACACACACACACATAGCACAGGTTAACACACTAACACACATAGCACAGGTTAACACACACACACACGCATAGCACAGGTTAACACACACACGCATAGCACAGGTTAACACACACACACACACACTAACACACATAGCACAGGTTAACACACACACACACGCACACATAGCACAGGTTAACACACACACACAGCACAGGTTAACACACACACACACACACATAGCACAGGTTAACACACACACACACACACATAGCACAGGTTAACACACACACACACACACACATAGCACAGGTTAACACACACACACACACATAGCACAGGTTAACACACACACGCATAGCACAGGTTAACACACACACGCATAGCACAGGTTAACACACACACACATAGCACAGGTTAACACACACACACATAGCACAGGTTACTAGGGTTAATATACACACACACAGGGTTAGAGGGTTGGAGGGTGAGAGGGTTAGAGGGTGAGAGGGTTAGAGGGTGAGAGGGTGAGAGGGTGAGAGGGTGAGAGGGTGAGAGGGTGAGAGGGTGAGAGGGTTAGAGGGTTAGGGGGTTAGAGGGTTAGAGGGTGAGAGGGTGAGAGGGTTAGGGGGTGAGAGGGTTAGAGGGTGAGAGGGTGAGAGGGTTAGGGGGTGAGAGGGTGAGAGGGTTAGAGGGTGAGAGGGTTAGGGGGTTAGGGGGTTAGAGGGTTAAAGGGTTAGAGGGTTAGAGTGTGAGAGGGTTAGAGTGTGAGAGGGTTAGAGGGTGAGAGGGTGAGAGGGTTAGAGGGTTAGAGGGTGAGAGGGTGAGAGGGTTAGAGGGTGAGAGGGTGAGAGCAGGGCTGTACGCTTATTTTTTTAGGTGGTAGCACTGGTGCTAGCAAGCAAAATAAATTCAGTAGCACAAAAATAAATTCAGTAGCACACAAAGTATGATGGAAAACTTGCATAACCTTAACCCATGCATTTAGCTCTAATTACCTTTGAGCCTGTTATCTTGGTCTCATTTGAGATTCTCAATAAATGTCATATCCTAGTGTGTGCAGTAATAATTGTAGAAGAATGAATAGGGGTGCACTGATTGCAATTTAGACAAAAGAATCTAACCTGCCAATTGTAATTTTTTGCTGATTCAGAATTATTTCTCCCCATAAAATTAATATCTATATATTTTTTGTATATACATATCATAATTATATTCATAATAATAAAATTTTTTGGTAAATGTCCTTCTGTTAATTAAAACCTATAACTTTAAAACATATAGCCTATTAAATAAATAAGTATACATATTGGTACAATTTAGGATAAGTTAAATAGGTTGTTGTGAATGTGTTGGGAGTAGTTCTTCAGTGGCTTATCAGTTATTTCAAACTTTGTTTAAATAGACTACTGTTGTTGACTGCTCTCTGCAGCTGAAGCAGTTGATTTTCAAGCTAGCGCACTGCAGGGCTGTGAAGCGCGAACTTCCTGTTCTTACCGGCTTCAAAAAAGTCAACTCACGTTTGGCTCGTAACAGGCTTTTAATGTGAAGGCGCACAGGAAATGTTCTGTTTGCACACGCGCTAACTTAACTGCATGCCGTCTCCTTCCGGTTATCACCGTTGGTAAAGTGTATTAGACGCTAGAATCGCCGCACAAGCACAGGTCCCGAGCACACATCTTTCACCAGCCAAAGTGGAGGGTAGACTCAATAACTTACTCGCTACTTGCCTAAGACTACATTCACCCGCATTTGGAGAGTGTTAATGTAGAGCCCTCTAAGCAGTGTGAGCAGCACTCCTCTGTGTCTCAGACGGACAGCATCTGCTCATTAGCACTCGTGCGAGTGGAATTGTATTCATCATCGCACGTGATCAATTTCAGTAGCAAATGCGATCAAAACTGTCGCACTGTACAGCCCTGGAGAGCGTTAATAACTTGCCTTCTCTCCAGGACGCCTTTGAAGACGTGGTGAAGTTTTTCGGGGAAAGTTCCAAGACGATGCCGCCGTCCGTCTTCTTCCCAATCCTGGTTCGCTTCATTAAAGCGTTTAGAGTGAGTCACACACACACA
>CASHTC010000607.1:145000-147500 GCA_949357725.1 Hyperoplus immaculatus
ACACACAGACAGACATACAGAGAGGGGGGGGTTATTCACTGAGACAGACAGACACACATACAGACAGACACACAGACAGACAGACACACAGACAGACAGACAGACAGACACACATACAGACAGACAGACAGACAGACAGACACACACACAGACAGACACACAGACACACACACAGACACACAGACAGACAGACAGACATACAGACAGACACACATACAGGCAGACAGACACACAGACAGACACACAGACACACATACAGACAGACAGACAGACAGACAGAGAGGGGGGGGGGTTATTCACTGAGACAGACAGACAGACAGACAGACAGACAGACAGACAGACAGACAGACAGACAGACAGACACACATACAGACAGACACACATACAGACAGACAGACACACATACAGACAGACACACAGACAGCCCACCTGTCTTCATAGTCTTTGTCTGGTTGGTGGTTGGGCTCCAGCGGTGGATCTTCTGCCCGGCGATGTCGACAAACAGCAGCTTCTGCTCTGGCCCCTCCCACACCGGCCCTTCTCCAATCAGAGCGCTCGCTGCCACCACACACTCCACCTTCACCGATGACATCATCAACCAATCTGTTCGGGGAGTCACATTACGAAGTCAAGGTTTGATTTTAAAATGTGTTTATTCAGCACATGTTGAGGGAGGGGCTTTAGCTGGAGAGGACAGATCTATACCTCAGTGTTTCCCCCAGGAAATGTCTTAGTCAAGGTGGCCGCTGCCCAGGAGAACAGGAGGCGCGGCGCAACGAGGCTAAACTTTTGGGGGTATTTTGCTCAAAGACGCGAATGCACACTAAATAAATAGACAACTGTTTATTTGAATGAAAAAATCCAACTGACACTGAGCTTAGAGTTGTGCTTTGTGTTTGCTGTGTGCAGGTACACATGATGTGCAAACATGCAGACAGTTCAAAGCACAGAAAACTTCTACTGCTGCAATGCTATGCAGACACACTCAATACAAATACTGGACCATACTCTTAACATGTGTATGCACATCAAAGTGCTAATTCAACCTTTTAAAGTTCCTTTATAGATATGGGGCTGTGATTATTGTGGACAATAGGCCTACTGTGATGTGATAGCCTTTAATGGTTATTATGAGCCTACTTGCTTGATGTCTTTTTAATACAGAGGTTACTGGTCGTCTTGGAACATTTATCTCCTAATTTAAAACAGAAAATAAAGCAGAATTGAAAATTGCTGTTTGACAAATAACTCAATAGTTGAAATAATAAATACAACATGTTTTCCCCTTAACATGTCTAAATGCATTTCAAAGACAGAGACTTCTGTAAACTTACTGAAAGGTGCCTGGTCCATCTGGAGCCAGGCTAGGCTGGGCCATCACTCTCATGTATCAGACTTTTCCCTGCGCTGTCTGAGCTGATAGATAGGTTGTGTTGCCACGGTGATGTGGAGTCTTAAACTGTCCCAGCACTTCGTTCTGTTCAGCTAAATATCTCCATAGAACCGCACTGCGTTTATTATCGCCACCAGATAAACGATGGCTTGCTTCTGCTCGTTGACTCTCCCGCGGACATGCCGTATAGTCACGGTCGCGCGCGCAGAGCCGCAGACAGACACAGAGCTGCAGACAGACACAGAGCTGCAGACAGACACAGAGCAGCAGACAGACACAGAGCAGCTGATAGAGAAACGTACATCTATTTACCGCAAGTCGTGGCCTTTCGCGCAGTTGTGACCATGCACAAGCACACATCGCGCTTGCTAGCACATTAATATTATATTAATATATATATATATATATCAAAGCCTTCTATAAAGAAACAGTGTGTAGTTCAGACTTCCTCCACCAGGTGGCAGCAAAACATAAAGACCGGTTCACTTCCAGTCCAAAGCTCAAAGTGTTTCACCTCATAACGAACTTAGACAGACAGACAGACAGGCAGACAGGCAGGCAGGCAGGCAGGCAGGCAGGCAGGCAGACTGACAGACAGGCAGACAGACAGATAGACCGAAGCTTAAAGTGTTTCACCTCATAACTCACTTATACAGACAGACAGACAGGCAGACAGACAGGAAGGCAGACAGACAGACAGGCAGACAGACAGGCAGGCAGGCAGACAGACAGACAGTCCAAAGCTCACAGTGTTTCACCTCATAACTAACTCATTCATCCATAAAACCTTCATTTACTTTATTGTATTTCAGCTTCATATAAATTATATTTACCCGTGTGTGTGTGTGCGTGTGTGTGTGTGTGTGTGCGTGTGTGTGTGTGTGTGTGTGGCAATAGCAGTTCAAACGGTTGATATTGTATCCGCTGGCATCTGTTGCTTTTTGACTTGTTAACTTTACAGCTGTCTTACCCTCTGTCTGTCTGTGTGTCTGTCTGTGTGTCTGTCTGTCTGTCTGTCTGTCTGTGTGTCTGTCTGTCTGTCTGTGTGTCTGTCTATCTGCGTGTGTGTGTGTCTGTCTGTCTGTGTGTCTGTCTATCTGTCTGTCT
>CASHTC010000608.1:10000-13318 GCA_949357725.1 Hyperoplus immaculatus
CCTCTCTCTCGCCCTCTCTCTACCTCTCTCCCTCTCTGTCTCCCTCCCTCTCTCTCCCTCCCTCCTCTCTCTCTCCTTCTCTCCCTCCCTCCCTCTCTCTCTCCCTCTCTGTCTCCCTCCCTCCTCTCTCTCTCCTTCTCTCCCTCCCTCCCTCCTCTCTCTCTCCTTCTCTCGCCCTCTCTCCCTCTCTCTCTCCTTCTCTCTCCCTCTCTCTCCCTCCCTCCTCTCTCTCTCCTTCTCTCCCTCCCTCCCTCCTCTCTCTCTCCTTCTCTCGCCCTCTCTCCCTCTCTCTCTCCTTCTCTCTCCCTCTCTCTCCCTCCCTCCTCTCTCTCTCCTTTCTCCCTCCCTCCCTCCTCTCTCTCTCCTTCTCTCGCCCTCTCTCCCTCTCTCTCTCCTTCTCTCTCCCTCTCTCTCCCTCCCTCCTCTCTCTCTCCTTTCTCCCTCTGTCTATTCCTCCTCTTTTACTACCTTTCTTTCATCCCTTCTTTATTTGATTCTCCCCATTAAAAGAAATGCTTAAAGACCCTGTAAACCCAAATCCACCTAATCCTTCTCACTATGTAATGTGGGGAGTTGGTCTATCTATCTATCTATCTATCTATCTATCTATCTATCTATCTATCTATCTATCTATCTATCTATCTATCTATCTATCTATCTATCTATCTAACTATCTATCTATCTATCTATCTATCTATCTATCTATCTATCTATCTATCTATCTATCTAACTATCTATCTATCTATCTAACTATCTATCTATCTATCTATCTATCTAGTATGAAAGAAGACATGTTAAGCCCCTATCTCACTGGGCTGCGACAGTGTGCGACAAGTTGGAGACACAAAATTGCCAGAAAATATGCAAATTAGCGACAATTTTCACTTGCAGTCTCACTGAGTTGGTTCCTCACGACACGTCTGTGAATGTCCCATGGCCAACACTTGCCGGAGATCGCATTTATGTCTCGCGAACGTCTGGCGAGCGTCGCACGAACGGAATGTCTCATTCGATGAATGAAAACTTCAGCAAAACAACAGACAGTCAGTAGGTTTACAAAGAAAACACTGTTTATTGTTAGGAAGCTACAACATCAACATTGGTCATGTACAGGTGAAACTCATATTGTTAGAATATCATGGAAAATGAATTGGAATTGAGGCAAGAATTCATGCAAAAAGGGCCCCAAACCAAGTACTGAGTAAATACGCATGATTATACTTTATAGAGGGCCGACATTTCTGTATTTAAAATCCCTTTTTTATTGATTTCATGTAACATGGAGATTTTGAATGTGGGGTTTTCATAAGCTGTAAGCCATAATAATCAGAATTATAACAAATAAAGGCTTGTTGAGATATCTCACTTTGCATGTAATGAGTCTATATAATATATTGGCTTCACCTTTTTAAGTTGAATTACTGAAATAAATGAACTTTTGCACGATATTCTAATTTTTCGAGTTTCACCTGTATGTGCTTGCTGTGTCTAGAACAGACCAAACGTAGTTCGTTTACCAAAATAAAATAAAATAAGAGAAAATTTTAAGGTGGAGGAGTGTTGGACACAGGGCAAGCTCACTACGTAGGTCTGTGGCTTTGATTGAAAGGAAATATGTTAAGCACATTCTGTATTTTTATTGGTACGAATACATGCTATCAAAAAGGTGAACACACACACATATAGGTACACACAAGCATGCAAACACACACACACAGGCAGGCACACAAGCACACACACAGGCAGGCACACAAGCACACACACCGACACACACACACACACACACACACACACACACACACACACACACACACACACACACAGCAACAAGCACAGTTGGTAATTTTTTTGTTGGAATGAAAATTGTTATCAAAAAAGAAAAAAAATTGGGGTGAATTGTGAAATACCACAAGATCTATTGAATGAAGGGCAGTGACCATGTGTGTGTGTGTGTGTGTGTGTGTGTGAGAGTGTGTGTGTGAGAGAGAGAGTGTGTGTGTGTGACCATTTGATTTGTAATCTGTCCACCTTTGCAAAAGCATTCATGTCGATGAAAAGACTTGTTTTGACTCGAGAAATTTCAAATTAAAACGTCGGTTCAGGTATCTTATTTTAAAATATTTGCAGAAATTGGAATTCGACCTTTTAATTTGTTCATTTTTCTGGCCCAGGCATTCATCAGCCCACACACACACACACACACACACACACACACACACACACACACACACACACACACACACACACACACACACACACACACACACACACACACTGGTCCAGCCATTCATCAGTCTGCCATCTGACTTCTGGTAAAAGAAAAAAAAAATATAAGAAAATTGCAAAACGTTAAGAAATGTGTTGAGGTCAATATAATCACTGATACAATTCACACACACAAAGAGAGAGGGAGAGAGAGAGAGAGAGAGACAGAGGGAGAGAGAGAGAGAGATACATAGATAGATAGATAGATAGATAGAGGGGGAGAGAGAGAGAGAGAGAGAGGGAGAGGGAGAGGGAGAGAGAGAGATAGATATATAGATAGATAGATAGATAGATAGATAGATAGATAGATAGATAGAGAGAGAGATAGAGGGGGAGAGAGAGAGAGAGAGAGAGAGAGAGAGAGAGAGAGAGGGAGGGAGAGGGGAGAGAGAGAGAGAGGGAGAGGGGGAGACAGAGAGAGAGAGAGTGAGAGAGAGAGAGAGGAAGAGAGAGAGAGAGAGGGGGGAGAGGTAGAGAGAGAGAGACAGACAGACAGAGAGAGACACACAGACAGACAGACACACAAATACAGATTGACAGACAGAGAGACAGACAGACAGACATACAGACAGACACACACACACAGACACACACACACACACACTTAAAATCATGCTCTAAAGCACACACACAGGCTGCATATTTTTTTGTTACAAAGATATTTTTCTATGAAGCAAGAGTTTTGCACAGGAACCTTTTCCAGTCGACATTTGAATCAGAAAATCGATTTCTTCCTGAACCCTGGGATTTAAGGACACACACACACACACACACACACACTCACACACATAAGCAGACACACACACACACACACACACACACACACATAAGCAGAGACACACACCTCAAATCGTTCACATTGGGTGGAGAATAACAACAGTCACCATCAAAAAAAGGCCTTGTTCTTGAATCAAAATCTTTCTCTCTCTCTCAGACACACACACACACACACACACACACACACACACACACACACACAGACACACACACACACTCCTCCGGTGCAGTTTGGGCTGTTTCTATGGCAACGTGCCGAGTCCCATGGTCGCTGGA
>CASHTC010000611.1:0-5000 GCA_949357725.1 Hyperoplus immaculatus
GTGTGTGTCATAAGAACCAGAGCATAGCCCGCCTCAACTGGACAGTCAGAAGTGTCTGTCTGGGTGCTCTGGTGGTGTAGTGGTAGCCGGAGCCTTCGTTGCAGTGGTCGCAGGTTCAAATCTGACCCGTGGACCTTTACTGCAGGTCATCCTCTCTCTCTGTCTCTCTCTCTCTCTCTCTCTCTCTCTCTCTGTCTCTCTCTCTCTCTCTCTCTCTCTCTCTCTCTGTCTCCCATTTAAACTTTGTACTGTCTAATAAAGCTTGGAAATTCAAAAAAATATCTTAAAAAAATTATTTGTCTATCTGTGTGTGTCTGTGTGTTTTAAACAAAAGCTAATGCATTAAAGTATTCAAATGTATTTTGTTGTGTTATTGTTCTCCAGACATCCAGGAGTTCTATTAAGTGAACTTCCTGGACCGTCAGAAATGTGTGTGTCTCTATGTGTGAGTCTGTCTGTCTGACTGTCTGTCTGTCTGTCTGTCTGTCTGTCTCTGTGTCTGTCTGTCTGTCTTTATGTCTGTCTGTCTGTCTGTCTGTCTGTCTGTCTGTCTGTCTGTCTGTCTAAATTTCTTTCCCCTGTCTCCCTGCGCAGACATCCAGGAGTTCTATGAGGTGACGTTACAGGACAGCCAGCCGAGCCCTGAGCCCCAGAGGGCAGAGAGAGCAGCGGACCCCCTGACCCCTGTCACTCTGTGGGACTTCTCCTCTCTACACACTGCTACCGTCACCTCGGACACTCTGCCCAGCCTCAGCACCAGCATAGAGGTAAGACTGTCTGTGTGTCTGTCTGTGTCTGTGTGTACAGGTGTGTGTTTCTGTTTCTCTGTGTGTCTTAGCACCAGCATAGAGGGAGGCTGTCTGTGTGAGTGTGTGAGTATCAACTCAACTTTATTCATATTGTGTTTTAAGGACTAGATAAGTGTTTCTACTTTGCAGCATCTGTCTGTTCTTTTAGCTTTTTGTTTTTATTTATTCATCTCCTACTATTTTAACTTTCTAAAGGGGTGGGGTTACCCAATTCTTAAAATTTAGAATTGTTCTTGTCCTTGAAGGCCACTGTAGCTTCTGTTATTATTCTAAAGGGTTGGGGTTACCCAGGGAGCGTTGCATTCTAGAACTTTGTAGAACTTTCTTGATGATGTCATATTACACACTGCACCTTTAATGTAAAAAAACTTAAATAGTTTTTTTTTTTTTTTTTTTTTTTTTAAGATATATTTTTTTTGGCATTTTTGTGCTTTATTGATAGTGTAGAGACAGAGGTGAAATGGGGCAGAGAGGGGAGTGACATGCAGAGAACGACCGCGGGCTGGAATCGAACCCGGGTCTGCTGCTGGCCGAGGCCCATGGGGGGGGGGGGGGGGGGCGCCCTACCAACTGAGCTAAGGGCCCATGGGGGGGGGGGACGCCCTACCAACTGAGCTAAGGGCCCATGGGGGGGGGGGACGCCCTACCAACTGAGCTAAGGGCCCATGGGGGGGGGGGGGGGGGGGCGCCCTACCAAAAAAAACTTAAATAATGTTTAAAAAAGATTAAATAAAAATCCTTTCCTCCCATACTCTCCCAGACAGACTGAAGTGCTGAACAGTAAAATGAGTAAAACAATTAATACCAATAATAAGGTTAAATAACATGTTCTCTAAGTTCTCTCCTTCCTTCCTGATGTCTTTTCTTAGTAACAAACTAAAAATAGCGTCCACCATTAAAAATAGATCACACCTTTCAAATACCTGAAGGGGCCTTTGATGTCACTGTACAGTCAGTTTGATGTAGTCTGTCTGTCTGTCTGTCTGTCTGTCTGCCGTTTTGATGTAATCTATCTGTCTGTCTGTCTGTCCGTCCGTCTGTCTGTCTGCCGTTTTAATGTAAACTGTGTGTGTCTGTCTGTCTGTGGTTTTGATGTAAACTGTGTCTGTGTGGAAGAGGCCTTCAGGGACTCGGCACATTGCACGTTTTTATGTTATTTTTTTTAAACTTTTTATCCAACCATTTTTCCAGTGTGTCTCTCTCTGTCTCTCTTTCTCTCTCACTGTATCTCTCTCTCTCTTTCTCTCTCTCTGTATCTCTCTCTGTATCTCTCTCTCGCTCTCGCTCTCTCTCTCTCTGTCTCTCTCATGATAGTTTAAGTGTGCTTGTTTTTTGGGGTGGATATGGGCCTGTGTCTGTTTTCTCTTTAAGATGAAATATTGACATTTATAAAACAGTTAAAGCAACAATGTGTAACTTTCCCACCTTTAAAAAAAACTGTTACAAAGTGCTTCTGATGGTCCTATTAGTAACATCCTTCTGTGTGTTTGTTTTGCGACACTGAAACCAAAATGTTACACATTGTTTCTTTAAAACTCGACTGGCTGTGTCATCTCTCTGCTTGTGTGTCTGTTGGTTTAAAGTGGTTGTTGAAGCTGGCTCTGCTTTTTCCCATTCAAGTGCATTTTCTGTTTTATTTTGCTTTCATACATTTTTTTTGTTTTGTTTTGCTGTTGGAAGTTCGGGGGAAAATTGGTCTGAAATTCGCCCCCCTCAGTGTTGTCATGGAGATATAACCTAAACATACAGACTTGAATTGTTTTTTGGACCATCCCTTTTAAAATAGGTTTAATAATGCTGTGAAAACGGCCTGTTTAACATGGCAGTCAATGAGAAATTCCACTGTTTTGGTACCAGCTCCTAGTGGCCACTGGGTGAACTGCAATTTGTCACTTCCTCATTGGATTCTGGTAGAACTGGCTGTGGTTGGGGCTTGGTGTTTATGCTATTTTTTTAGACAGTTGGGATTGAAGTTGCTCCATCTTATAATTTACTCTTATAATTTGGCTTTTTGGACTTTCTTGCATTTAATATAACACGTGTGTGTGTGTGTGTGTGTGTGTGTGTGTGTGTGTGTGTGTGTGTGTGTGTGTGTGTGTGTCCGTCCATCCCAGTTTGAAAAGATCAAATCAGACAAAACGATCAGAGAATATTTCACAGTGATTTCTTTGTAATCCAGTTTGTTTCAGTTTATAGGATTAACCATGAAAATATATTAAAGAGATTTTTCGATCTTTTTTTTTTCTTCAATTTTTTAAAAGGTGAGACATGGAACTCTTTAATATTTCCGAAATAGTCTTAATTTTTCTGTTCAGATGTTATATGGAGGAATAGACCCAAACGGAGGGAGGTTCAGATGTTATATGGAGGAATAGACCCAAACGGAGGGAGGTTCAGATGTTATATGGAGGAATAGACCCAAACGGAGGGAGGTTCAGATGTTATATGGAGGAATAGACCCAAACGGAGGGAGGTTCAGATGTTATATGGAGGAATAGACCCAAACGAAGGGAGGTTCAGATGTTATATGGAGGAATAGACCCAAACGGAGGGAGGTCTAATTTTGTATATTGGTATATTTTTTTTGGCATTTCTTTTTATGCTTTATTGATAGTGTAGAGACAGAGTTGAAATGGGGCAGAGAGGGGAGTGACATGCAGAGAACAACCGCTGGCTGGAATCGAACCCGGGTCCGCTTCTGGCCGAGGCCCATGGGGGGGACGCCCTACCAACTGAGCTAAGGGGGGGGGGGATGCCCTACCAACTGAGCTAAGGGGGGGGGGACGCCCTACCAACTGAGCTAAGGGCGCCCCCTTAGTTTTGTTCATTTTGTTTCATCCCATCTGCTCCATTCATGAGTTTATTTGTGCTTCTTTGCTTTGGACTTATAAAGGAGAGAGAATGTTGTTGTTGTTCTGGAGAACGCTTGTTGTCAAAATCACTTTTTGTCAAAGTCAGTGAATATCTCCTCATGATCCACTACCTGTCTGTACTGTGTGAATATCTCCTCATGATCCACTACCTGTCTGTCTGTCTACCTGTCTGTCTCCTCATGATCCACTACCTGTCTGTACTGTGTGAATATCTCCTCATGATCCACTACCTGTCTGTACTGTGTGAATATCTCCTCATGATCCACTACCTGTCTGTACTGTGTCTAGTATTTATATACAGGCTAGGCTCTATGGATCATGAGGAGATATTCACTGATTTTGACAAAGTGATTTTGACAACAAGTGTTCTCCAGAATCACTGATTCCACCTTTACACACACACACTCTCACACTCACTCACTCACACACTCACACACTCACACACTCACACACTCACTCACACGCTCGCTCACACACTCACTCACTCACTCACTCACACGCTCACACACACTGTAGTTTAATCCGAACATTAGCCCGGTGTGTGTGTGTGTGTCTTGGTTTACATTGAACACACACTCTCTCTCTCTCTCTCTCTCCCCTCTGATTGTAACTCACTCTGTAAGGACTCCCCTCTGCTAAATGAAATCCTGCACACCTTGGCTCAGGCCAAAAGCCCACCTGGGCCGGACACACAGGTGAGTGAAGCGGGGTCATCATGCCCCATCAGGACTCATACGCTTTGGATCATCGGGGGGGTGGCAGAAGGGGGGTCAGCATGCCCCATCCCACGGTCATCTGGGGTTTGGTGTTCTGTGCCCCCAACGGAGCCTTCAAGGCAGCGCTGCCTGGATAAGGTTTAGGGTTAGGGTAAGTTTAGGGTAAGAGTTAGAGGGTTAAGGTTTAGGGTAAGTGTTAGGGGTTAGAGGGTTAAGGTTAGGGTGAGGGGTAAGGGTTAGGGGTTAGAGGGTTAAGGTAAGTGTAAGTTAAGGTTTAGGGTAAGAGTTAGAGGGTTAAGGTTTAGGGTAAGGGTTAGGGGTTAAGGTTAGGGTGAGTTAAGGGTTTAGGGTTAGGGTGAGGGGTTAGAGGGTTAGGGTAAGGGTTGGGGGGTAAGGTTAAGGTTTAGGGTAAGTGTTAGGGTGAGGGGTTAGAGGGTAAGGGTAAGGGTAAGTTAAGGTTTAGGGTGAGGGGTTAGAGGGGTAAGGTTTAGGGTAAGAGTTAGAGGGGTAAGTGTTAGGGTTAGGGGTTAGAGGGTTAAAGGGTTAGAGGGCTAAGGTTTAGGGTAAGTTAAGGTTTAGGGTGAGGGTTAGAGTGAGGGGTT
>CASHTC010000611.1:12500-15000 GCA_949357725.1 Hyperoplus immaculatus
TGTATCTATCTATCTACACTCAACAAAAATATAAACGCAACACTTTTGTTTTTGCTCCCATTTTTCATGAGATGGACTTAAAGATCTAAAATTCATTCCAGATACACAATTGTACCATTTCTCTCAAACATTGTTCACAAATCTGTCTAAATGTGTGATAGTGAGCACTTCTGCTTAGCTGAGATAATCCATCCCACCTCACAGGTGTGCCACATCAAGATGCTGATCTGACATCATGATTAGTGCACAGGTGTGCCTTAGACTGTCCACAATAAAAGGCCACCCTGAAATGTGCAGTTTTGTCTCACAGCAAAATGCCACAGATGCCACAAGCATTGAGGGAGCGTGCAATTGGCATGCTGACAGCAGGAATGTCAACCAGATCTGTTGCTCGTGCATTGAATGTTCATTTCTCCACCATAAGCCGTCTCCAGCAACTTCGCACAGCCATTGAAGAGGAGTGGACCAACATTCCACAGGCCACAATTGACAATCTGATAAACTCTATGCGAAGCAGATGTGTTGCACTGCATGAGGCAAATGGTGGTCACACCAGATACTGACTGGTTCTGAGTCCCCAGACCCCCAATAAAGCAAAAAAATGCACATTTCAGAGTGGCCTTTTATTGTGGACAGTCTAAGGCAGGGGTGTCAAACTCATTTTCACGAAGGGCCGAATTACGACATGATAATCACACGAAGGGCCAGACATGTCGCTTACTGACATGCCTTCTTTTTAATCCAAAACTCAAACAACATATCTAGGTATATAACCTGCGTACATACAGGGGCATAGGCTAGGATTTGTTTACATATTTTGGGGGACAAATTATATGTGGGGGTTATGGGGGTGCTCCCCCAGAAATTTTTGTGCGTCAAACACTTAACTTCCTGTATTCTGGTGGATTTTTCTGTTTCGGTTTTCTGTGCCTTTTCTGCGTCAATTTATTGTGGAAATGTCTTTATTTTTGTAAAGGAAAAGACAACATTCAGGTTCCTGGTGAAACAACTATAAAGGACTATACTGCAGTAAGGCTCTCAGCCATTCTGGATTGAGCCACAATATGTTTTCTCTTGGATTTTTCAAAACTTTCTGCACATTCAAAACATATCACGTTTTTTTATTTTATTTTTTTATAGGAATCATGACCCAGCAGTGTTAAATGTTTATGACACTTTACATTGGTAATGAAATGCAAAGCCAACAATGGAAACAAAAGGGGTGGGCTATCAGCGGGTATCTAACGTTAGTTAGTGAGCTATATTGTAACTTCAGGCAAAAGTTAGAAACCAGATAATGTTAGCATTCATCCTTAGACACTTGACACAATCAATCATCATATTAGCATGCTATTTAGCCCCATAGATTGGCCTATTTACAGCCATTAGAAAACTGACATCTTTTCTTCAATGCAAGTTCATCAATTCATGGCTTAAAATCCTGAGCTGTGGAACTTTCAGCAGACATTCCTAGTGGTAAGCTATGCGAGTGTCCTAACGGTTGGGAGCGTGTGCGACGTGCCAATATGGCACAGGCTCCACATGAGAAAAAAAAAAAAAAAAATCATGATTTTTTTTTTTTTTCGCGGGCCAAATTGAATGGAATTGCCGAATTGGTTCGCGGGCCAGATTAAATATTGAAACGGGCCAGATTTGGCCCGCGGGCCAGAGTTTGACACCCCTGGTCTAAGGCACACCTGTGCACTAATCATGATGTCAGATCAGCATCTTGATGTGGCACACCTGTGAGGTGGGATGGATTATCTCAGCAAAGCAGAAGTGCTCACTATCACACATTTAGACAGATTTGTGAACAATGTTTGAGAGAAATGATACAATTGTGTATCTGAAATGAATTTTAGATCTTTAAGTCCATCTCATGAAAAATGGGAGCAAAAACAAAAGTGTTGCGTTAATATTTTTGTTGAGTGTATGTAGGGTTGGGCACTGGTTGCTTTGAACAGATACTGGTACCTAGAATTGAGTTTACAACAATACATTTTTTTTCAGAATCTAAATATGTGTGGGAGAAGGCTTAGGTTGTGTTCCGAATCTCATACTTTCTACTATATAGTATGTAGAAAAAAGATTTAGGATGTCCTGATTCTTGTGGCCAGATTTAGGATGGTTAGAAGTACCCGGATGTCCTACTTCCTCCGGCCAAGATTGTTAGTGTTGAAAACTGCATCCTATTTGGGCGATTCTGACCCACAATCCAGTGCGCACGTGAAGTGACGTCACATCGACGAAGCCTCCATATGAAAACAAACGGGGATGAGACGGATATAAAAGCAAGAGGCAAGATCAAGGAGCCATGTTATGATGAAATAAGAGAGTAAAAGTATGTCCCAATAGTATGCCTACTGCATCCTAACTAGATTCTTTTTATCATCGGATGTAGTATGTAGAATAGAAAAAAGAAAGAGTATGCGATTTGGAACGCAACCTTAGTCATGTAATTTCATAAAGTGTATTCTGCGTAAACCAAGCCCCAACCTCA
>CASHTC010000612.1:7500-10000 GCA_949357725.1 Hyperoplus immaculatus
ATTCTAAAGGGTTGGGGTTACCCAGGGAGCGTTGCATTCTAGCACTTTCTTGAACTTACTTGATGATGTCATATTACACACTGCACCTTTAAGAAACATAATGTTTATCATCAGTGGTATTGCTATGGACAGAATCTCCCTGTAGTCAGAGTACAGTCTAGAATGTATCCAGTGTTGCTTGGCGACTGTTGGCAAGTCTACAGTACATTCTAATGTTTCTCTCTCTCTCTTTCTCTCTGTCTGTCTCTCTCTCTATCACCCTCTCTCTCTATCTCTCTTTCTCGCTGTCTGTCTCTCTCTATCACACACACTCTCTCTCCCTCTGTCTCTCTCTCTCACCCGTTCTCTCTGTCTCTCCCTCTCTCTCTCTCCCTCTCTCTCTCACACACACACCCTCTCTCTCTCTCTCCCTCTCTCTCTCTCACACACACACCTTCTCCCTCCCTCTCTCTCTCGCCCTCTCTCACTCTCTCTCACCCTCTCCCTCTTTCTCTGTCTCCCTCTCTTTCTCTCTGCCTCCCTCTCTTTCTCTCACCCTCTTTTCTCTTAATGTTATAATCTGTTTTCTTCTGATCTAAAAACAGTGTTCTTCTCGTATCAGATCAAGAGAGGAGTTACTGTATATAATGGTTTAGAAATGGTTTATATATTTACCTTATTAACCTTCTGAACTAGGCCTATAGTGCTCTTTTTCTTATTCTTTCTTCCATCCCCCTCTTTTTGTTTGTCATCCCATTTAGTTTTCTAACTTGATTAGTTTTAAATGACACACACACACATGCACGCACATGCACGTGCACACACACAAAAACACACACACACATGCACACACACATGCACACGCATGTGCACACACACAAAAACACACACACACACACACACACACACATACACACACACATGCACACACACAAAAAAACACACACACACACACACAAACTTACAACAATACTTCAATGACCTACACACAAAATGAATAAACACATATTGTCTCCTGGCTCCTGACCCTGAAACACACACACACACACACACACACGCACACACACGCACACGCACACACACACACACACACGCACACACACGCACACACACACACACACACACACACACACACACACACACACCAGTCGTCTGCTGGAAGTGGCTTCTGGTTTGCATTCAGTACAAATGAGAGTTTGTCTTTCCTAAGCCAGGGCGGATAGATTTGCTTTGATGAGCTCTAAACTTTCCTTGTGTGTGTGTGTGTGTGTGTGTGTGTATGTGTGTGTGTGTGTGTGTGTGTGTGTGTGTGTGTGTGTGTGTGTGTGTGCGTGTGTGTGTGTGTGTAAACGTGTGGTTAATCCACTGAGGCGTCGACACTAATGAGAAGGGGAGATGTGGGAGACATACAGAGGGCGACATAGGGATCATTACACACACACACACACACACACACACACACACACACACACACATACACAGACAGACAGACAGACAGACAGACAGACAGACAGACAGTGTGTGTGTGTGTCAGATGATGTAACCGGAGAATAGGTGTTTTACTTTTGATCACTGTGCACTATAAATAATCAAAATCAAGGACAGAGAACAAACAGCTGTCTCTTCAAATCTTATGTTTTCTTCTTTATAACCAAACACAAAGCCAAGTCACAATAGGCCTTCAGTTTACTGTGAAAGGTAAGGAGATATGCACAATAAGAAGAACTCTCCAGTAGTTATATTCTCTGTTAGTAGTTCTAGAATGCAACGCTCCCTGGGTAACCCCACCCCTTTAGAATAATAACAGAAGCTACAGTGGCCTTCAAGGACAAGAACAATTCTAAATTTTAAACAATGCACCTGATGACATTCCAACTATGACACTTTCAAGATGGCGGCACTAGGCCTTGGTCCAAGATATGCAGAAATATGGACATATATGAGACCCTTTCTAAGGGGGAAAAATAATAATAAAAAAAAAAAATTTCAGCTATTATGCACTAAATTAAATGTACTTATGGATATTATAATTACTTTCTACAAAATCTGCTAGGAAATAAAACCCAAAATTCTACACACTGCAGGTTTAATATCAAAATGGTAAATGGTGTTGTTTTACTTCTTTGTCCGTCTCTCCACACACTCACACACAACGAGACACACATACACACACACACACACACACACACACACACACACACACACACACACACACACAGACACACACACACACACAATCTGTAGATACATATACACATTCAGACATGCGTCACCGTTGACGTACATAAAATAACTGAAAAACGCAAAAGGGAAAAATATCCATAATTAGTATTGTTTTGTTTTTCATGGAAAGGTCTCGAGCCAGTCTGTGGTTAGAGGGAGCGGAGGAAGTGATTTTAGTAACAAGCGGAGTCAGGAAGCATGTTGAGACATGTCCCCTTAACCACTGCTCTGTGTGTGTGTGTGTGTGTGTGTGTGTGTGTGTGTGTGTGTGTGTGTGTGTGTGTGTGTGTGTGTTGTG
>CASHTC010000612.1:15000-16850 GCA_949357725.1 Hyperoplus immaculatus
GTGTGTGTTTAGGTTTTGGTCATTTTGGGCGAAAAAAATAAATGCTCCCAATTCTACGTTTTTAGATTTAGTTGCATGTTGTGAGCGCCCGCAAGAGTGGTGTGTATTTCTGCCCCATCAGGGGGTTACATGGCATTTTAACACACACACACACACACACACACACACACACACACACACACACACACACACACACACACACACACACACACACACACACACACAGTAAGGGGGTTACATGGCATTTTAATTGGTGTGGTGTGTTCACAAAATTACAGCTGGTTTTGTAGCGCGTGTCTCTCTCCCCCCGCCAAAGTAAAAACATGTCAAACGTGCTGTTACCAAAATAAAACTTGCTTTGCTTTTCTTAGCCCAACTGGTCACGTGTATATGCTCAAGTGAAGTGTGTGTGTGTGTGTGTGTGTGTGTGTGTGTGTGTGTGTGTGTGTGTGTGTGTGTGTGTGTGTGTGTGTGTGTGTGTGTGTGTGTGTGTGTTTGTGTGTGTGTGTGCGTGGTTGTGTGTTAGCGCAACACATCCAAATATTTGTTAACCAACTGTACGGTGTTCTAGATTGGAACTGTGACTCAAGTGCACTTGGACACATTCTAGCTAGAATTTCATAGATTTTTCAAAAAGCCATAACCTGTAAAATTGTGAGTATTTAAGTAGTAAGTTGGGGGTATTTTGGCCACTGTACCTTTTTAAACACACACCCAAAATTCCCAGGCACAATACTGGTTTCATAGTGTTCTCAATAATTCGAAATAGGGACCCACCTTAAATGGACACTCTGTAATGTGACATCATCAAGAACGTTCTACAAAGTTCTAGAATGCAACGCTCCCTGGGTAACCCCAACCCTTTAGAATAATAACAGAAGCTACAGTGGCCTTCAAGGACAAGAACAATTCTAAATTTTAAACAATGCACCAGATGACATTCCAAAAACATGGATTCCTCCATACGACCTGCCCGCTCAATGTACAAAATGTAACATTAATATTTGTAATTCTCCACTCAGGAGGATTATTCAGATTATTGGCAGAGGGGATTTTACACCAAAGAGGACATATTTATGAATGAGGATATTGATTTTAGCTAATAAATTACTTCAAATGTTACACAGTGTCCCTTTAACCGACTGTAAGAATAAAGTCTCCACCCTACCATCTCTCTGCCCTCCTGTCTGAATGTGTTCCCTTGTACTTGTAACTTGTCAACAACATTGTTCAGTAGCAACACTTGCTCTTATACCGGGCACTCTAAAGCTGGTGCGTGCCAAACGGAATCCCCCCCCCCCCCTTACACACACACACACACACACACACACACAAACACACACGTATACACCCACGCACACTCGTATACACACACGCAGACACACACACACACACACACTAACACTCCCATAGCTATTTCTCTGTGCTGTGTTGATGGAGCTCTGTTGAGATGCATGGGGCAGTTTTAATGTGTGTGTAATGTTCCGCTAATGTCTCTACAGTGGGTATTATCAGATGGGCTATTCTGGGCTATAGTGTGTGTGTGTGTGTGTGTGTGTGTGTGTGTGTGTGTGTGTCTGTGTGTGTGTGTGTGGACATATTGTTATAACCGAGGCCTGAGCTGTTTGGTGCTTATGGAAAGTTCAGAGAGTTTAAGCCACTAAGACCCGCCACTGACCTTGTGTTGGAAAGGCTCACTCATTGTTTTGTGTTTATATAGGTACATTTAAAGCTGCAGTGTGTAGTACTTATTATGTTATATGTCCTATAGATAGTACATTTAATTGCAAGACACTGTAGGATTAGCCTGGCACCGCCCGCCTACTACTTCCGCTCAATTTTCATTTCCC
>CASHTC010000614.1:0-2500 GCA_949357725.1 Hyperoplus immaculatus
ATTTAGAACATATTTATTCATCATTTAGAATAGAGAACAAATACAGAATCAAATAAATTATAATATGAGTCATTTAAAATAAGTGTAAGGTTCAAATTAAGAGTTTTGTCAAATGTGTAATTAAAAGTGTGTATTGTTATATTTTGCAGGTATCGACCCTATCCAGATGCAGAGAAGGAAAAGACCGGAATTCTGGCTCTGCAGATGAAAGAGAGAGATGTTCCACACTCTGTAAGAACAACACACACACAGGCACACACACGCACACACACACACACACACACAGGCACACACACACACACACACACACACACACACACACACACAGGCACACACACACAGGCACACACACACACACACACACACACACACACAGGCACACACACACAGGCACACACACACACACACACACACACACAGGCCACACACAGGCACACACACACACAGGCACACACACACAGGCACACACACACACACACACACACACCACACACAGGCACACACACAGGCACACACACACACACACACACAGGCACACACACAGGCACACACACACACACACACACACTAACCACAATACACACTGTAGCCACTTATTTATTGTCCATATGTGCTCTTTTTTTTTTTTTTTTTTTTTTTTTTACAATTCCCATTTGGTTGAGCTCATAGGTTAGTTTTACAGCATCTTTAAAATGATTCTGGAGTTTTCTTGTTTGTAGAAATTGAAATAATCACTGTTCAAAATATGAAATTTTCTGTATAATGGTTTGCAATACCATATTGTCCCATTCGAGACACTGGTGTTTTTTGAGTTGCTTTTAAATTAATTTAATTTTATACAAATGTTGGTTTAACATTGTTTTATAGACTGATCTGACTAACTTCTTTATTTTTTTTAGTCTTTATTCTTATGTGCTCTACACTCTTACACATCATCGTACATTTGAGCTTTCTCTCAATGATCTATGGATTTTAAATAAAGTTTGATTGAATAAACTATTGTATTAAAACTATTCTTCCTCCCACAGGAGCTGATAATCGCTCTGCTCAGTAACGCTGTCGCTCAGTTCAAGAAATACAAATGTCCTCGAATGAAGAGCCACCTCAGTGAGTATCACTCAGGGAATTACAGCATAAATGATGCTGTTAAATTAACGTATGTATTGCTTTAATAACTTCCATGGGGGATTCAAGGCACTGTGTGGCATTTTCAACATGTGGCTTGTGGTCCTATTTTCTCACAAGTAAAAGTTAACACCAGAAATCTCTGATACTTCAACTTACAGTGTAGGATGTGAAAAATACATTGTTGATATGTTTACAACTATATGTATTATCAGATAGTGAGTTTAGCTTATATTACTGCGTCCTCTTTTTCATCAAGGAACATTTTCTACTACGTACTTATTTTACTGTTGTGTTTTTTTTTTTTTTAACCTTTATTTATACAGTTAAATCCCATTGAGACCGAAGACTCTTTTTCAAGGGAGACCTGTTCCCATTTACACGTTACCATTCACACACACATTCATACACTGATAGCAGGTTAACTATCGACATTCACACGAGGCAAGGTGGGTGAAGTGTCTTGCCCAAGGACACAACAACTATGACACAGGTGGCAGGGCGGGGATCGAACCTCCAACCCTTTGATCATCGGCCAACCCGCTCTACCAACTGAGCCATAGTTGTATTTATCTGTGTCGCTCTCTCCTTCAGTATATGTCACTAACATTTCCTCTGTGTTGTTGTTAGTGGTGCAGATGGGAGAGGAATACTACCACGCCAAGGACTACACCAAAGCCCTCAAGTGAGTTCACACACACATTACACTCTCTGAAATACATGGATAAACTTTCACAGCCAGGTCAATATTATCAAACGATTTGTGGAGATTAAATGGTCATTGGTGCTTAAACGATCTGATAGTTAAAGACTAGAACAAAGCCCTCAATCAAAAGGATTAAATATTCAACCGTTAAACCGTGTGTTTGTGTGTGTGTGTGTGTCTCACCCTCCCTCTCTCTCTCTCTCTCCCTCTCTCTCCCTCCCTCTCTCTCTCCCCCTCCCTCTTTCTCTCTCTCCCTCCTTTTCTCCCTCCATCTCTCTCTCTCTCTCTTTCTCTCTCTGTCTGTGTCTGTATGTCTGTCTCTCTCTCTGTCTGTCTGTCTGTCTGTCTGTCTGTCTGTCTGTCTGTCTGTCTGTCTGTCTGTCTGTCTGTCTGTCTGCCTGTCTGTGTGTGTGTGTGTGTGTGACTTTGTGTGTGTGTAACCCTCCCTCTGTCCCAGGCTGTTGGACTATGTGATGTGTGACTACCGTACAGAGCGCTGGTGGGGCCTTCTCACAGCCATTCTGTCCACGGCTCTGCGATGTGCTTTCCTCATGGCCAGCGTTAAAGATTACATCATATACAGCATGGAACTGCTGGGCAGAGGTAAGCAACTACTGTTTACTTACTTGTTACATTGTCTGGTATTGTGTGTGGTCGGGCTGGTATTCT
>CASHTC010000614.1:17500-18743 GCA_949357725.1 Hyperoplus immaculatus
GCCTAAATAGTTTTAATCTAATTATTATTACTGTGTGTCTGTGTCTGTCTATTTGTCCATATGTGTGTGTGTGTTAGTGTGTGTCTGTCTGCCTGCCTGCCTGCCTGTCTCTCTCTCTGTCTGTGTGTGTGTATGTGTGTAGTCTCTGTAATGTTTTCTATAACACAAACTAATCAAGTATTTTGATAAGCTATTATATACCAAAATACCAAAATGCACGTCTAGCTGTTTGTGTATATAGTGTCTTCATGACTTGAATGCAACAGTTACACCTAAATAATAATAATCAAAAAATCACGTTATCTTTCACAAAGCAGTTGGATATAAATGTGTTTTTTTTTTTTTTTTACCTTTATTTATACAGGTAAATCCCATTGAGACCGAAGACTCTTTTGCAAGGGAGACCTGTTTTCCTTTCCCAAGTTACCATTCACACGCACATTCATACACCGATAGCAGCAGCTAACTATCGACATTCACACGAGGCAAGGTGGGTGAAGTGACTTGCCCAAGGACACAACAACTATGACACAGGTGGCAGGGCGGGGATCGAACCTCCAACCCTTTGATCATCGGCCGACCCGCTCTACCAACAGACACAGTCGCCCCGTTTTTGGGTGGAATAAACTATAAACAGTATTTGGGTGGAATTCCGCTTTGCACTTCTGTCGTCATAGCCTAGCATTGGGCCAATCAGGACCAAGTCTCGTTAACATGATCAGATTTCTCGCGAGAATTCGTGGGATCTGGATTCAAAACTGTGGCGGTTGGTTACTTTGACAGGGAGCACACGGTAAAAACAAGGTAAATAAAAGTACTTTTTTCATGTTTATTTCATAGATAACATCGATATATAATCAATAACCGCTTTGTTGAGTTAAATTGGTGTTGTCTGATTAATAACAAGTTGTTTTTGTAATTTAGTTCAATGGTAAATACAGACGTTAACGTTAGCTGCTAGCTACAGTAGCTTTCACTATTTTTCATCAAAAACACATCGGTTCTTTTCTGGTTTAACTGATTCATTTAACAGTTTCTAAAACAATCCCTTAGCGAGCAGTTATTATCTAATATATCAGTGTTAATACAACACTAAATACAGCATTCATTCACGTTAACCTAACATTACTAGGGGAACAACTGAACGCCTTAGCGCAGATCTGCTCATTTAAAGGTGGAGTCAGTGATTCTGGAGAACGCTTGCTGTCAAAATCACTTTTTGTCAAAATCAGTGAATATCTCC
>CASHTC010000615.1:2500-7500 GCA_949357725.1 Hyperoplus immaculatus
TGTGTGTGTCTGTCTGTCTCAGTGTGTGTGTGTGTCTATTTCTATTCTAGATTATAAAACATAGAAACTGAAATATATTTCTGACATCATAGAAACGGGATCTCACTCCAGTTAAAGTTTCTTGACCGTATTTTATTTTGCAAGTGAAGAAGAATTCTGGCTTATTTTACCCACAATGCATCAGTATTTAAATCACCACCATTCAATAACATCAACATAGAAATCTTAATAAAGTTTCATTCATAAAATGTGCGAAAAAAACCTAAAATGATAACATTTAAAAATAGCTTATTTTCAGTTTTCTTTTTTGACAAAATGAACAAAATTTTTTAAACGATACTTGAGTCTTTTCATGACAGTTTCTCTAAATGTGCATAAACTTTAAAGGTGCTACGAGGAACTTTTAAATATTTCTGGAACGGTCTCATTTTTCCTCCGATGATCATAAATTACATGTAACAAACGAGACCTGTAGCAAACGAGACCATCAGTGTAACTATTTTTATATAGATTTTCTTAATGCCTTTGTCATGGGTATACGCTCACCCAGGAACAACAGCTGGCGTGGTAAAAACACTACCGCTTTTGTCCAAAGGGGGGCGCTAGAATTAACACACACTGGAAGTTCCTCATAGCACCTTTTAAATTGAATAAAAACGTAATAACTTTTCACCAACATCAACCACATAAACAATGATTTCATAATAAAAACTTCCTCAGCGTGGATTCCTTTGTATACAAACGCAGCCCGTATGAAAACTCCTTAGAAATGACGTGCCACAGTGTCAGACGGACCAAAACAGATTAAATGAATTAACGTGAATATTTAACGGTTTACAGAAGCTACGACCAACACAAACTGTGACTGTTCAACAGAAATAAATTATTAATTAATTAACTAGCTCGTAGTTGACCTGAATAAATAGGTTGGCAAATTCAAACAGTGTGAATATTTTAAGCTTTCCCTCTCTCTCTGTGTCTCTCTCTCTGTGTGTGTCTCTTTCTCTCTCTCTCTCTCTCTCTTCCTGTCTTTTTCTCTCTCTCTTTCTCTGTGTGTCTCTCTCTCTCTTTCCCTCTCTCTGTCTCTCTCTCTCTCTCGATCTCCCTTTCTCTCTCCCTCTCTCTCTCTTCCTGTTTTTCTCTCTCTTTCTCTCTCTCTCTCTTCCTGTTTTTCTCTCTTTCCCTCTCTGTCTCTCTCTCTCTCTGTCTCCCTCTCTCTCTGTCTCTCTCTCTCTCTATCTCCCTCTCTCTCTCTCTCTCTGTCTCTCTCTCTCTGTCTCTCTCTCTCTCCACATTTCAGCTCTGTCACTATCTGCTTTAAACGGTCAAATAAAGGTTGATAAAAAAAGCGAAAAAATCGAATAAAAAAATGCGTTCATAAGATTATTATAAAATCTTTGCAGCGGTACAATTTTAGATATTTCTTGGGGATTAATTCAGTACATACACAGCCTAGACTCTGTAAACACACAGCCTAGACTCTGTAAACACACAGCCTAGACTCTGTAAATACACAGCCTAGACTCTGTAAACACACAGCCTAGACTCTGTAAACTGACAGTGCATGTTCCATCTACTATAAAAAAGCGCGTGTACAAATCGCGGCGACAATAGTTTAGAAAAGTGTTCAAAAAGAAATTGCTTTTATTTCTTTGTTTCATATTGACATTATTGCTTTTTTCTCTCTTCAATAAATCTCCCTGATTGGTCATAGCATTAAAACAAAAAGTCACTTTTAATTTTAAATGAAATATGTTGAAGTTTAAAGCTGGGGTGGAGGATTTGGGGAGAAAATGGCAGTTGGGATAGAGATTTTAATCCAAATACCTCAACCGTTCCACTTGTTCTCTTTGGTCCCTCCCCTATCGTCCCTCCCTGACACGCTCTACCCCAACAAAGTCGTGCCAAAGTGAATGGACAGTCCCAACAGCCAATAAGAACAGAGAATCGGAGCCTCGCTCTGATTGGTCAAAGTGTACAGCTCATGTTAACTTTGACCAATCAGAAATCACATACCCCAGCTTTAATACAGCAACCGATTAAGAGGAACAATATGTCGCCCCCGAAATTCATTCCCTATTTTTCGTACATAGATTCCGTGGTTGAGATAAATTAAAAAATAATAAATAGAATACAATAATCAATCCAGTTGTTTGACAGGTTTGACAGGTTTGACAGGTTACCTACAAACTGCTTCATATTTCTGTGTGTTTTTTTTTAATCGCGTCACGTTGGATTATATTTTCGCTATTTAGAGTCTTGAGCATAAACAAAATTTTTTTAAATAAAATTCTAAGAAAAGAAAACAGCAAAAATCAGCAGATAGCTAGACACAGACGTATCGCCTGTTGTACATAGTAGTTTAGACCCTAAAACAGTTTGTAAACGAAGTGTGTCGATGTAGCCACCGGCCAAATGCCCAACCATGCACACACACACACACACACACACACACACACACACACATACTGAGCCACAGTTCATAGGATCATATCAACAGAAATGTCACATAGGAAGACGTAATATATTTAAGCAAAAACATAATTTAACATATTTAAGTTACTAGTTATCTGTGTCAGTATCGGATAGTGCATTTTCAGTATTTCAAAGAGAAGAAATTTACATCAAACTTTAAAGGTGCTACGAGGAACTTTTAAATATTTCTGAAACAGTCTAATTTTTTCCTCTGATGATCATGAATTACATGCAACAGCAAACAAGACCATCAGCGCAAAAAGAATGCTATTTTTATATAGTTTTTCTTAATGCCTTTGTCGTGGGTGTACGCTCACCCAGGAACAACAGCTGGCGTGGTAAAAACACTACCGCTTTTAGTCCAAAGGGGGGGCACTAGAATTAACACACACTGGAAGTTCCTCGGAGCAGCTTTAAACCCCAAACCATCCCCTCTGTGTCAGTAGTAAACAGATACAGCTCTTCAGTGCCTTGGAAAAGATTCCCGTTGTATAAATGTTTTGACATCCTTAGAAGCTCAGAAAAAAAAACTTATTTTAAAATGACATCGTTAAGAACTCCTCGTTAAAGACCTCTGTCTTCAGGGTCATTGGAGTTTCTTTTCTCTCCTCACTTTCAGCAGAAAGAATCGTGCAGCAAAAGTTCCTTCAAGACTGTATTTACTTAAAGGTGCAGTCAGTGATTCTGGAGAACGATTGTTGTCAAAATTTAGATAGATAGATAGATAGATAGATAGATAGATAGATAGATAGATAGATAGATAGATAGATAGATAGATAGATAGATAGATAGATAGATAGATAGATAGATAGAGCGTTCTCCAGAATCACTGACTCTACCTTTAATGTAAACGGACCTCTGGAAGCAGGAGTGAGCGAGCGTCGACAGTCTAGTGCACGTAGTTCAAGTGTTCCGGTGTTTCCCTGGATCAAAATATGTCTGTCTGTCTGTCTGTTCCTCTGTCTGTCTGTCTGTCTGTCTGTCTGTCTGTTCCTCTGTCTGTTCCTCTGTCTGTCTGTCTGTCTGTCTGTCTGTCTGTCTGTTCCTCTGTCTGTTCCTCTGTCTGTCTGTCTGTCTGTCTGTCTGTCTGTCTGTCTGTCTGTCATTTTGTCTGTCTGTCTGTCTGTCTGTCTGTCATTTTGTCTGTCTGTCTGTCTGTCTGTCATTTTGTCTGTCTGTCTGTCTGTCTGTCATTTTGTCTGTCTGTCTGTCTGTCTGTCTGTCATTTTGTCTGTCTGTCTGTCTGTCTGTCGTGATCGAAAGCTGAAAAACATTGAAGCAGCAGATTTAGAGCTACAGTGTGTAATATCTGAGTGTTAAGCAGCATCCAGTGGTGAGATTGTAGATGCCAACGCTCCCTTGCTAACCCGTCCCTTATAGGAGAATTTACAGAAGCTACGGTGGCCTTCAAGGACAAGAAGCTAGTTACTAAAGATGGCATCATCCACCACTGCCTCAAGTCTTTCCACAATATCAAGTGATGAGGTGAAGATGTATTTAGTTATTTATTCTATAGTACTTCTTCTTCTTCTTGGTCTTCCAGCAGGTGCATTTCCCCAGGACGCCCACTATATAGAAAATTATGTATTTAGCGAGTGGATATCACACTGCAGTGAATGGGTGAAAAGTCGCTGACATAACACCATCATAAAAAACGTCTGTGTGAATGTAAACGTTGGTAGACAGTCCCCTCTACACACACACTGCACCTTTAAAAAAACTTTCAAAGTGAATCAAGCAAACTCTGCTGGCGTACTGTGTGTATAAACATGCTGGAAGTTGTTGCTACTTTTCCTTGAGAAAAATTCGGAAATTCAAAATTCCCATAAATATTTGCGATAAGAAAAACAAATGTCGGCGAGTCGTCCCCGAAAAAACAGCAATTACATTTACTCACTAATAAAGCAGAAATGCCAAAAAAGAAATTGCAGAAAATACCAAAACTCTCCGTCAAAGCGTTTCTGACTCGTATTCTTCCTCTTTTGTGTGTGTGTGTGTGTGTGTGTGTGTGTGTGTGTGTGTGTGTGTGTGTGTGTGTGTGTGTCTGTGTGTGCTTATGCGTATGTGTGTGCGTATGTGTGCGTGAACATGCTGAAAAGAAACGTTGCTACTTTTCCTTGAAAACAAATAAAAAAAACACTAATCTAAACCTCTCCGTCAGGGCGTCTCTGCCTCGTATTCGCCCTCTGGAGATATCGGCGATGTCGGCGTGTCGTCCCCGTCAGCTGCTGTTGCCGTGGCTGCTGTTGCCGTGGTCGCTGTAGCTAGGGGCAACCCAGAAGCGACCGCGGCGAGAGACATCTTCTCGTAGGTTCGTCTGCGCTGACGTCTCAGGGTCTGACTCTGCAGCTCCTTCACCTCCTGGAGAACCTGGTGGGGGAAATATATTATGATAGATATATAGATAGATAGATAGATAGATAGATAGATAGATAGATAGATAGATAGATAGATAGATAGATAGATAGATAGATAGATAGATAGATAGATAGATAGATGGACGGACGGACGGACAGACGGACGGA